>LQRL01113704.1:54030-90227 GCA_001703475.1 Hydroides elegans
ACAATTTGTTCTTTATATGTGTTTCTATCAAACCAGTATTTGCTTTCAAATATAAATCCAGAGTTACTGTTATTTTAAGCTCATATAAGGCATATTTTCACAAACTCATATCTTGTAAGACTGCTTAAATCACATATTTATTCATTTATTTTCCCAAAAATATAATCATATATATATATTATCATATATATTCAAATTAAATGCTTGAGATTTTTAGCGATTTGAAATTGTAACAATACATATGCATATGATTATTAGGTAGCAACACATGGTTTTGAAAAACATCTCTTTGCATGAATCTTTAAAATTTTACATTTGACTTTTTAAATGATAAAAAAGATATAATGATTAAAGAGAAATTCAAAAAGTGAAATGTTATATTCGATAATGCAAATGGTTATCTTCACCATTATTAAAATTTGCAAATGTGTGATTAAGTACCCAAACGGATGGTTTTGATTCTGATATCGGTACGTAATGAAATATAAATAACATACTGCTGTTTGCTGCTGATATTCTTTATTCTTTTATCATCAATTGTAAAAAAAATTCTTATTGAGTATCCGTTCTCAATGGGTTAATGTTTGTTACATCAAATAGCTTTTGATAGTATATGTTTAAATGGATTTTATCTAGATTAAATCTTACAACACATAACACAATCAATATTATATATTCATTTGACTATTTTGAGGTGATAACCTAAATCTATTAGGAAATTAGATAATTTATAGGAAGTATGCTTGAATAAACATATCAATTTACAATAAGTGATTTGTTTTACCATGATAGGGATAGGTATATACTTGAACGAAATGTATAAATCAATGTTCTACAAAATATCCTTAAATGGAATATACCAATAGCAGCATATATTTAGTATTGTTTGAATAAACTAAATGAACTGCATAAAAAATTACGAAGTGGCGATACAAAACTGAAGCAAGTTATTTCTCCTAAAATGCTATGCTTATGGAAAAAAAGTATGAAATGGCTTAAAACGAAATCGATCTATGTTAAAGGTATTTGTCTGGCACACATATCTGTGGTGCTTTAAATAACAAGACATAACTATTTAATTTAATCGATTATCTTTTTGAAAAATATAATATATACGTTTCAACACTACGTGATAAAGACAACGTTTCTTAATTGCCAGTTGTATTTTTTTTAATTACAAAATGTCAAAATTGAATATGAACAAAAACACAAATTGCCATATTGCATGACCTGTCGAAAACATATCAAGCTGTGGAATTTAGTCAGATACTGCAGGGAACCAAGTATGAATTTTAAAAATAATTGATTAAATTTGGTAAATATCCAAGATATTTTTTGAAAAACTCAATTCAATAATATGGCATGAATAAACAAAACTAGTACACAATTTTGTAACTAGAAATTTTCAAAATTATTTATATTTTCTATAATTCATTTTTTTTTAAAGAATACATATTTACTTATTATGAATGGATGGAAAATATTATAACATTGCTTGCTTGAGCATACATGGGTAGTTTTTGGGGTAAATATTATTGTTGTCTATGTAATTGTGTCTTAAACCAGGGCACAAATACTACTCATTTGAACTTGATAAGCTGATAAGCTTTCTTTATTGAAAAAAAGTATCGGGTTTTCCAAATCCACTCGAAGGACAGTCCACAAAAGGGATCTGCCACTTAACTCCTTAAGATAGATCTGCGTTTATTGACACATTTTGGGGAAACGTGCCTTTTTGCATGCTTCACATGTAGAGTGAAAGAACAAAGTGTAACTTATACACTGTTCCCTTCAACTAATTCACAAACTCATCACAGGTTCTGACATAATTGAAAAAATATACTGCGTGACTGTGTGACTGTTCATCCATTCATAGTATATGTTCGTGAGCCACACTAAAATCTATCGATGCATATTTAACCAGATTATACATATATTATATTATATATTTTATTGAATTAAGAGGTTTACATATTTTATATTATATATTTTATTGAATTAAAAGGTGTTCATCCAAATGCCTTCTTGCATTCAGCCCGCTTATCTACGTGCTTTTGCACTATTTATTTTTTATATGTGTTTTTGTCAAACAAGAATCTCCGGCATAATAAAGGATGAGTCGATAACCTTTCGTTTTCAAATATAAATCCACAGTTACTGTTATTTTAAGCTCAGGTACATATAAGGTATATTGGGTTTGATATTTTACTACCCATAAGATACCATAATTTATATTAATAAATTCGCTTGAATAAAACATGTAAGCCAGTGCTTTTGCATCATGGCGTTTTATACCCATGGTATCCTTGAATGTTATTCTTTGTTGTCTGTTTATATTTCACCTCTAGGATATCTAACAATGCCAACACGTTGCTTCTAAATTCCTCATTAAAACCATTATATTTTTTTCATTCAATAATACAAACAACATTATATATTCATTTGACTATTTTATATTGATAACCTTAATCTATTAGAAAATTAAATTATGTATAGGAATTATGCTTGAAAAAACATATCAATTTACAATAAGTCGATCTTTTCATGATAGGGATAGGTATAAACTTGAACCAAATTTATAAACCCATGTTCTACTAAATAACCTTGAATGGAATATACCAATTTCAGCATATATTTATTGATGTTGGAATAAACTAAATGAACTACATAAAAATTACGAAGTGGCGCTACAAAACTGAAGCAAGTTACTTTTCCTAAAATCTATGTTTATGGCAAATAGCATGAAATGGCATAAAACAAAACCGATCTATGTTAAAGGTATTTGTCTGGTACAAATATTTGAGATGCTTTAAATAACAAGACATAACTATTTGATATAATCGATAATCTTCAAAAAAATATATAAAAGTTTCAAGGCAACATGATAAAGACAACGTTTCTTAATTGTCAGTTGTATTTCGTTAAATAACAAAATGTCATAATTGAATGTGAACAAAAACATAAATTGCCATATTGCATAGCCTGTCGCAAAAATCAGGCTGCTGTGGATACTCAGATACTGAAACTAGTTCAACATTTTATAACCAGAAATTTTCAAAATTATCAAATATTTTCTATTAAATATTATTTTTTAAAGAATTCAATAATTTTTATAAGCATAAATGCACGAAAATACAAAATATTAAAGCATTGCTTGCTTGAGTATACATGGGTAGTTTTTGGGGCAAATATTATTGTTGTCTATGTAATTGTGTCTTAAACCAGGGCACAAATACAACTCATTTGAACTTGATAAGCTGATAAGCTTTCTTTATTGAACAAAGTATCAGGCTTTCCAAATCCACTCGAAGGACAGTCCACAAAAGAGGATCTGCCACTTAACTCCTTAAGATAGATCTGCGTTTATTGACACATTTTGGGGAAACGTGCATTTTTGCACTATCTCTGTCTTCTTGATAAATATGTTACTAAAAAACATTGTTACAAAATAAGGTTCCTTCATAATGAGAAATACTTGTCTAAATCATCAAAAATAGTTAATTGTCGTCTTTAATCGTTTTAATATTAAAATAAGAAATTAAGATTGCGTATATAAATCAAGATCTAAATCTAACTTAAAATTTAACATACGTCAGAATATTAGAACACAATAAATGTCACTTAATTTATTTGGAAATTAATCAAGTATTATTGTCTCATCAAGGGCATATACGCAAACTAGGCCATAAGTTCATTTGTAATTCCGTAATATGGAGACTAAATCAAAAACATAACTGATACTATACTAGGCTATACTTTCACTTTCTTGTTGCTTTTAAGCAAAGAGATATAGATATAACGTTTCTTGTTTTATCAATAGGTTATTGAAATATATACGAAACTAATGTAAATATAATTTAAAATAATATTAAAAATAATAAATCTTAAGAAATGAAACACACAACATTCAAACATCAATTCCATAAAATCGATTCTCAATACAGCTCTTACAATATGTTAGAGTGGTGTATGATGACCTCAAAATAAACTTTCGCTAAATCACATGATATGTTTTAAGACTGTTCAAACAAGTTACAATGGCTTACAAATCATTCACATTCACAGCCTCACACTAAAAATTCATATTTAGTTATGAATTTTATATTGTTCATAAATAAAAACGTTGCATAGGCTAAAAAGTGGTATGCACCTTATTATATCATTTATATTTAAAATGACTTACCTGATTTTACTGGTTCCGCCTTAATTTAACAGTTATGTTTTGCAAAATGGGTTTATATATGCTAATCAAAACAACAGCTTTGAAATGCCAAACAAACCGTTGTCAGGCATGCTCGGTAAAACATTCCAGATGCAAACAGTGAGCATCTCGCTGAACCCTGTTTTAAACTGGCATTGAATATTTTATCTATATCTGGCACTTGTTATGCCAAATTATGTCATCTTATGACACTTATGTTATAACTGTGTTACTTTATTTCAAGTTGGACGACTTTGAACATTATTTGTTTTTTATATTTGTTTTGTTTTATTTTCTAGAAAAATTTTAATTTACACCTGAATTGTTATTTTTGCTGAGTAGATCATAGGCAATGACTGTTTAATCCACGCACATGATATTTTGATGGCAGACATATTGTCAAATATCATGTTTTTCATACAGCTAAGGATAAAAATAAGCTTAACTGTATACTTGGTGCGCTTCATTTATTAAGGGTGCTTGATTAATATGATAAATCCCTGAAATATTCACCTCCTGGTATATCCTATACATATAAAGTAGGACATTATAGATTGTGGTCTATTCCTTTTGAATATGCAGTTTTAATCAATTGCATGCTCGATCTCAATACATTTTTCTCGATCTGAATCCAAAAAGGGAATACTTCTTATGATATTAATCAGGTTTAATGAAACCGATTAATGTATTGGTAGGACCGGTGTATAATTTCTGTTAGACTCCGTTGCCTGTCTTAGGCCCACGACTGATCGCAAGGGTTGCTAATTCTATCCACAGGCTAAAGCCAGATACAACGTTGCCCCCCGGATGTGCTATATTCGAATCCAGGTCATCCCTCACAAAAGCCCAAACTCGACTACGACTTAATTAATTGAGCTATTTAACACTGTGCTACATTTAGCTACATCAATGTTTATTACCATACACAAGTTACATGACCAAGTATGATGAAACATGCCGCCGAACCTAAGTTTCTTCATTTCAATTTAAGTTTTTGGTTTCAAAGTTTTAGGGACAGAAGTGCCTGTTATATTTTATAGGATTGCATTGGAAAGGCGTTTTCATCAATCACCAATTATTTATTCAATGCTTTATTCATTTTGAAAATGACATTTTTAACCAGTGTCTTTATATGTAAGTCCGTATAAAAATTTAATAATGTAATGACATCGCAGAAATACTGTGAGTATTTGAGAACGAGCGAGGTTTGAATCACATCTCAAGAAATTAGCATAGTTCTATGTATTATTTTTAGCTATGCCATTTTATGACAAGACTTTCTTTATAAGTTTCAATGAAGCGAGCAAATCAGTAGGCCCCCAGCATATATCCCCCTCCTCGGTGAAAATCTCATATTAACAGGCTAGAGAAAGTGCCCCTTCCTTTGGTTTATCATTAGGGATACATTAAAAAGCCACACGTTGTAAAAAACAGCGTTTGCAATGTGACCATGTCATAGAAATTTTATTTCATGTTATTATAACATGATTTGAATAATTGGATAATGAAAATCATGATAAATTTATGTGTATTTATTTATATAATAGCATTAAATCGTGGATACAATGATAGAAAATGAACAGTAAAGTGACTTTTCAAACAGATTTGCTTTGTTTCATTTATCTAGTAAAACTATTTAATCGAATATATAAAAGCATTGTAAAATCTCTCATTTTCATGCTATGAATACCCCAATGGTTCGTAGATATGACTATTGATTGCTTTTGCGAAAGAAAAATCGACATAAGCGTGTGGGGTTAAGTATGATTTCGTTTCACAGTCTCTCTCTTAAAAAGGTCTTATGGGTGGACCTTCATTGCAAAGCCAGGCATGCTTGTCGTGCAAAGAACGGTTTATACTTTTGTTTTCATGTCACTGAAATGTTTCTGCATTATGTTTTAAAAGGGTTATATCATGAGTAAAGAAGCAGGCCAACCTGTGTTATTATAATACTAATGCTATGTGATAGTTGATATAAGATATTTAATGACAATGTCAAATGTACATTATAATTGAATTGAAACGTACATATGCCTTAAGTGTTTTCATCGTATGAATTAAAATACAAATGAAAGCTGGTTTATACACCAGGCCTTCACATAGTAATAAATACATCGCGAATAGTTTTGTTTTGAATTAGCTTAACCTGAATCCGCGCTCAACCATGTGACTATTAACTGTATTAATATATTTTACAGAAACTGTGTGGGACTTAAGATATATTAACATACAAAAGCGACACAATTAAAATGCATGTAAATATGAATAAAAGAAAGCAGTTCTATTTGTAGTTCGAGGAAAATTAGACACAAGACAAGGGGATGTGAAATTTTCTTGCATTCTAAACGTCAATGTTTTTTTCTGATTCAAAATTTCATTTAAAAACTCATAGCCTTTCAAATTCTTGAAATGTAATTTAAAAATGAGTTTATGAATTTTTCCATCCAAACTTTGGGGAATTATTAAACTGCTATCTAAAGTACACTTAGTCTGATTTGTAATTGGGCATTTCTTTAAAAAAAATATGATAAGGAGGGTAACTTTTGTTTCTTCAAAATAATGAAGATATAAGATTAGGTCATGTATAAATTAAAATCGCGAATATTGCTGTGACCAATTTTCATTATCTCGCTTAAATGTTAAATATATGTTGTATCTCATCAACGTAAAACAAAAAATCCTATATACACGGAAACTTTTTCTTAATTATCGGATTAAATTTATGTTTATTGCTCATTGAACAGCATTAAAAATAGGTCAAAAATATATTGTAGAAGAATTGAAGGTAGGTTTAGTTTAATTCTAGGATAATTACCCTTTTCCTTTATCATTTTTGGCCAATAAACTCTGTTATCAAATGAAACATGATAGATTTCCAGCAACAATTTTTGACTTAATTTTGACTTAGTTAAATGAAGTTGGACAAAGAAAGTATTGGATGTTTTTACTGCTTTTAATGCTTTTAATGCTACCTATGTGTTTTTTGATAAATATATTAAGCCACCATTTAGTCAATGCACCTTTAAATATTCATAACCTGAATATATATTAGACAAGTTATTTTTTTCAAAAAAAGTGAAATACCTTTGCGTCTATTTATAATCAGGAGATATATATTTTAAATACATGATTATAAAGAGAAATCACGACCCCCCCCCCCCTTGTTTCAAAAGCAGGTAAATTATGAGAAATATTTTCTTATTTGCACAGCTACAACTATTATTGAACACAAATGTTCAGAATGTTTAACATGTGTATTATAATTAGAGAACACGAAAATAAGCTTCTAGTTGAGCAATAAAGTAAATCAAGGTAGCCCTTATGCCTATAATTGAACCGTATGACATGAGTTCCTGTGAGCTGAACAAACACTTGGTGCATGCTAGTCCCTATTCATATTTATTTGTTCTTTATCTGCTTAGACTCCCAATGGACTAGTTCTATAGAGATTCATATGTCCCATTTCTGCAACACATAATTTAATTATTAAATGGACTGACTGTTTAAGAAATATTATCATTAGGTGTGAATCCCGAAAATATAGAACCAGCTATGCTAGAAAAATATATGCGATATATATTTATATTTTGTCCGGGAAACTGAAATATGAATAACTCAGTGAACTGAATGTACATTGTCAGCATAAGTACTTGCATAAACATTTCAATGTGTCTCTGGGTAAATAAGTGTTTGACCATACATAAATCTGCCATAACTGTTGTGTTTATACATGAGATTTAGTGTTCTCTTAATTGAGGCAGGCAGTCATAGTTATGTAAAAGACGCCACAGGCAGTGAATGTTTATTGTATTGTCATTGACTGATTCCTTCTATACATTCTGCACATGCAAAGTGATTACATTGTTCGGCCAGCTTGTTAGGATATATTCTTTATGCTATATGAGCTCTCATAAACCCAGCTTTCGTGAAAAGAAAACTGGTTTGTGTAATGATTTTTTATTGGCCGTCGTTCGTTAGTTAGTAAGTTAGTTGCATATTAAACCTATTTAAGATCTCTTCCCAAAAGTTTAGACAGTAAAAAATTCATGTTTACTGAGGATTTTAATCCTTATAACGTTTTGTGATTTTGATAGAGACTGAAACCGTTTCATCAACACGTTGTATATTTTATCTGATCATTTATTTAGTTTCACATTTCGTTTCAAGACATGTCTTCTCCTATCAACAAAACTATTATTTCCAAACCAATTAAATATAAAACTTTTCAAATCGATTTTTTGAATTTTCAAATCTTCTCTTAATACTTTTTATGCTATCATCATTCACGAAAGTGCTTTATAATTGATTTTGATATATTGATTTTATTTTTCATTATAGAGCGTGTGTGTTCAATATGATAATAAAATTCACATGCGTGTTGCCTATGATAGATAATTGTCTCTTATCCAAAGTATTTTCGAGTTTAGTGTAATGATCTGATCATGATGTACTCGGGTGACACTAAGTTTAATATATTTGTATGTTTGCTCATATCGCACATGGGTCTCATTATGAGCATCAGTAACTTATCCATAAAGCCGCAGGTTCGAGTCCTCTATGACCCGATTCCCACTAATTCTGTCTAAAGTCAAATTTTTCGATTATTCGACGTATGTTTTTTTATGTATCAACATTTATGTAACAAACATCATTGCAATAATGGGCTTATGTCGTTACATGTAAAAGGCCATTGTGTATTTTCTTGTCATTCACAACCACGTTTACAAACGCATAGCGGAAAAATCCCACCCCTCTCGACCTTTCATAGTGTTGCAAATTGAATTCAAGTTAAATATGTTTAGCCATAATGGCTACTTAAACATTATTTTAATTATATGTCTTTTCCTGCAGCTTATTTAGATCATGTTTTCCGCTTTTGAGGCCAACTAAAAATGCACTTTTTAGCATTATTGTAAATACATGGCACATAGCTTATTGTATTTATTTGTATTTGCGACCAATAAGAATATATTGGCATACGGCAAACGCAATATTGTGTTATGCATTTCCAAAGCACGAGCTTTGTTTTCAAACATATAGAACGGAGACAATAGCCGATAGATGTAAAAATAGAGTGTTTACATTTCAATTTGAATGGACAATATGTATATGGCATACGTTAAATAGATATCTTCAAAGTACGTTGCTAAAACTGTCTTAGAAATATGAGTTAATACAAAACACACATATTTTATGTACTTGCAACCTAAAGTAATTACAACGAACATTGTTTTTGTAGTGTTGAATTTACTTTATATAAATAAATGATAATTTTACATTCGCATTGAATATAGAATATTAAATTATTTCCCAATAACATAAAAGAGTAATGGATTTAAAATATTCACGTAAATGTCATAACTAATATTATGTAACAACCTTGTAGGAGGACAGTATAACTATCTTCGTTTTTATCAATCAACTAAACCACATGTGGCATACATTCAATATTTACGCATTTACGCAGATTTATTTACCCTCAAGAGTTGATAAATTTTCCTTTTGTTGTTTGTGTATATTCTCAGTTTATTTGCATTTAATTAATAGAACTTAGTCAAAGTGAATAAAATCAATCCAAATGTATATAACACAATTTGATTTAGACTTTACAATGGAACAATTAAGAATTGACAGCTATTTTTTCCGTTTAAGGATAGTTTTATGAAGTTTAAACACAATGGCAGATATGGTATAGATACTAGCCAGCTAAACAAAAAAGGGTTTGAGGGATGTTTACTCTCATAGCAAATATATTATATCGTTCATGTCTGACTCTATTGAGTATTTATAATAAAATACCCAGTGTCTTTACGGATATAAATAATATATCAACATTTCGAAATTATAATCATCTAACGAGTTTAAAAGAAGGAAAAAAACATTTATTAGAATAAATCAAACTAATGTTATTGTATTTCAAATTTCATAGAAAACTATTTTTATGCAATTTATTTTAGCATACAATTAACATTATTATTCAGCGTTATTACATGGTTGGAGCATTTACAGGGCATTATCACCCGGTCATTATCTTTTGTGATAATGCCCGGGTGCGTAGTCATTTTATATTTTTGTTTAAAAAAGATAAAGTGGCTAAATCATTTCAATAACGTAAAATTTGCCCTGTCAGGAATTGAACCCTGGCTGCCCGGATGCCGCGTTGATGTCTGTTGACCACTGAGAGAGAAGGACACGAACACGTCCACTCAAGAGTACTCGTGAACTTGATATAGTATTGCAATTGTGACTTCGAAATTCAAATTCTATATAATGAAAGTGTGTTTTCTGTAGTTACTGAAAAGAATGTGAAAGGATTACACATATGTTTATGAAAAAATATTAAGTTTATATTTTTTGGTTTCAACGTATAAAGTTAATAAACCGAACGCTAATCAAAGTATAAGCATGGTCCTGGCCTGGAATTTAAAAAGCCTTTGAAAAGGGACTGAAATGAGCGTCATATTTAACATAAAAGGAATAAAACTTGAGGATTTGTGATGAAATATAAGAATCAAAATGAAAATTATGATGTAAAAAAATAAGTAAATATTGATGAAGCATTAATGGATAGAATCGAAGAAATGCCAAGTTTAAAGCAGATGTATGGAGGGATTAACGACATGGAAAATTGTGAATATAATGCATCAAAAGGAGCGAGAGACCGAAATCGTCTATAACAAAATGCGACCAAACTGAAAGAATATGACCAAAGACTTTTGAATAACATCACGTGACTTCGTACGTACTCTTATATCTACGTAAACCGACAGACCAGTTTCGGAAACACTATCCGAAAAAGTAGGGAGATTGTTTTGAAAATAGCCGTTTTACGCAACGTTACGTTAAGTTACGCAAACGTTACGCAAATATAGTTTACGCTACAGACCTGGAAAAGTGTTTGAAAATGCGGACATCCATGTAATAAAAGGAACAAAAACCTCAAGTTCCTAGTCAAAATGGTTATTGGCTCTCGGGATAGCAAAAAGTAATGCCCGCGCCCTTGGGGCATGGACATTACTTTTCCCTACCCCTCGGGCCACTAGCCATTTTGATTTAGACCCTTCGGTTATTATTCCATATTTAATGATCTAGTTGTCGAAATGATACATATAAATATTTATTTTCACAATCTTGAAACTTGCAACCGACATCGATGTTATTTTCAGTTTGCACATAGTTTTTTCACAAATATTTAATTGCATTTCGGCGCTTTTTCGATTTTCAACATTGTTTCTTTTTCTACCCTCTTAAAATTGTGTCAAAAAAGGTGTCATTTTTTTGCTCATAAAGAATTAAGATAACAACAAATAGTATAGTCGTTAATGAAAGCTTAATTCGATACGTACAATAAAATAGAAATGACAACATGTGCCTTTATTTATCATTTTTGTACCCCAATTGTTTTGTACCCTCTTAAAATTGTGTCAAAAAAGGTGTCAATTTGTTTGCTCATAACGAATTAAGATAACAACAAATAGTATAGTCGTTATGAAAAGCTTAAATCGATAAGTAAAATAAAATGGAAATGACAACATGTGCCTTTATTTATCATTTTTGTACCCCATTTTTTGTAACCTCTTAAAATTGTGTCAAAAAAGGTGTCAAGTATTTTGCTTATAACGAATTAAGATAACAATAAATAGTATAGTCGTTATGAAAAGCTTAATTCGATAAGTAGAATAAAATAGAAATGACAAGATGTTTTTTATTTATCATATTAATCCAAATGCTGTGCCGATCGTGCGCGCAATTGCAATTATTTCAATAACGATTTGAGTTCCTTATAAACGAAAAAACATTTTGCGATTTGACCATCTCTGAAAACAAATAAGGACACTTCATCTATCATCATTCTATCATAAATTGCTAAGAGAAATCCCAATTATATGTAAATTTGGTTTGGGTTGTCATATGAAATTTAAGTTAACAATAATTCTTAGTTTTAAAATCGAAAGTCACTTTCATTCAGGACACAAAATGGTATATACTCAGTCTTTTGAAAGTCAAATACATGACATATACACACTAAAATAAAATGACATACTTGACTTAGATGTTCAGGACTCTTCGTCCCCTCGCTCTCCCGAAACGGTTGACTGTACGCCAATCACCACGGTCCGTTCATCTGCGCTCTCTGGTAGCAATAGGGAGCCCTGTGTCTTCTTGCACCTGGGTGATCCATTTCGTGGATGCCTGCCTCGCGGTCTTGGATTAGAGATTTCTTCTCGGTAGGCTTTGGCGACATAGCTTTCAGGGGGATTCTTGCTTTACCACTGCAGTGATTGTGTTTTTCATCTGAAGGGCTTTGCGGGTGTGCTCGTTTCTCAGCCTGTCTGCGCGTCACTCCTAGTATGGCTCTTAGGCTGCGCATTTTGAAACCCTCGAGTCTGCGCGTTTCGCTCGATCTTAGGGTCCATGTTTCGGATGCGTATGTAGCTATGGGCACTATTAGGGCATCGTATAGGCGTATCATTAGGGCATTGCATATTGACTTCTTTTTCCAAATGGCCTCTCTCAGTCGGCCAAATGCCGTAGACGCGAGTCCTATACGCCTTATTACATCTTTAGCGCTATTTGGTACTACGCTTCCCAGGAACACGAATTCTTCTACGTGCTCTACTTCTTCGATGACTATTCGCTTGTCGCTCGGGGAGATAATTTTACATTTGGCGCCGTTTATGTTCATACCTCATTTTTGGCATGCATTTTCGAGCTGTGAGGTTGACAGATGGAGTTTCTCGAAAATAGCTGATAGGAAGGTGGTATCGTCTGCGTATCTGATGTCATTGATAAACTGTCATGGAGTTTGAGTGTGCTATCCAGACTTCTCAGTTCTTTCTAGGAAAATATTGAATAGAGTGGGTGATAGCAGGCATCCTTGTCTAAGGCCGATCTTCACTGCGAACCACTCAGTTAACTGTCCATCGATGACTGCGGAACACTCTGTCTCATTGCATAGGGACTCTATAATACGGACAATTTTGGGGTCTATACCAATTGCGATCACCATTTTCCACAGGGCCTTCCTCCATACCGTATAGAAGACAGTATTGAGATCAACGAAATTAAAGTGTAGTGGGACGTGTAGATGTTCTTTGGCTTTCTCTATGACCTGTCTAACAATGAATATGGCGTCTACCGTGCCTCGTCCGGGCCTGAAGCCAAATTGGCTCTCACCAGTTGCCTCCTCCGTCTTCAGCTTCATCCGATTGAGCAGGATTCTGCTGAATACCTTGCCTGGAATAGAGAGGAGTGAGATGGCTCTGTATTTGCCCGGATTGAGTTTATGGTCCAACTTGTGTATGGAGGTGACAAACATGCGTGCCCAGTCTTTCGAGGTCTTCTCTTGCACCCAGATGCGTTGAATATTTTGTTCAGCATATCTGTCATGGGCTTCCCACCCGCTTTGAGGACCTCGGCTGTTTCAGGACCTCTTTTTTGTCTATGTGGGTGTTTCCTTGTCTTTAACGGCGCAAAATGGTTTCCTCGGTTGATAAGCGTTTATGGTGCTTGGGCACTAGCTAAAGGACATCCCAAAAGAACATATCCAGCTGAAACAGCTACCTAGCTGTTCTTGGCTGCACTATCGACGAGCTGCTAAGCCGTGCAGTGGCTTGCGCCTGCCCCGGAAGTTGCCGTTGGTTCGGGTGAGCTCTTCCACCGCCTTCAGGTACTCAGAGTACTGCTGCGGCTCAGTTCGGTGCTGCTCGCCCCTCGCCCAGGTCCGTCTGTCAGCCAAGACAGTGTTCCGGGGTATGGCCGGGTGGTCCAAGAACCTTCTAGGAGCCACTGGGCGAAGTAGATAAGCCAATCCAGGTTAGACTTATCGTAGTAATAGGTGCTAACCAGTATGATTAGTGAGCTACTATCAAACTACATCTACAAGCAGTGTTAAAAAGCGGTGCTCTACATCTACATGCAAATAAATGAAATAAAATCAGCAAACAATAACGATGGATACCATTAAAACGTCTTAACTAGGACATTTTGCACAGTAAACCAAAGGTTTTGATTATACAATGAATGGTTTAATAAGATAATGAAGGTCCGATAATTCTTAAGGAAGAAGTCAGAAAAAATAAATAAATCCCGTTAGACGACCTGGAAAGGCTTCTTTTAGACGATATTTTTTTTGACAAAATTGGATTGGACGAGATTGGATGATATATAATAACCCAGCTGTGTAACAAGATATACGTCACGGGTTATATGTCAGATGGTAAGAACAGTCTACATTCATCCACTTACCTAAAACGCAGAGGCGTCAACTGCACTGACTTCGGAAGCTTGGATCACGTGACGAAAAAGCTGTTTAAGATAATCCTATATCGAAACAGTGCAGTGATAGACCTATTATAGTTTAAACACGAATGGATTAAAGAAAGGAAAGGGTACCCGCGAAGGCATTTTTAATTTTGAAAACTCGGAAAGCAGAAAGATAAATCCATATGATTTATATGCGATGAGAAAGCTTGGGCTGGACGGGAAATATTTGACAATAATAGCCTGGCTGAAAGCAAGCTGCAGTTGTATGTACAAAGCAAGGACATTCATGTGTACTGTCACCGTATCTCTTACTGAGTGATGAAAGTAAAAATGAGGGGGTTTGGTCGGTGATAGAAGAATAAGCAGCTTGAGGTATGCGGATGGCACAGCAATTACCGCCGAAAAATGATAACAACCTATATCTATTTGCTGAAAGAGTAAATGAAGAAGGTAATCACTCTGGTCAACACTGCTTTTTGGGGTAGAGACATGGACCATCAAGAAAATATCACAGCAGTGCCTTGAAGCCTGTGAAATGTGGACACTGAGTTGCATGCTACGAATAAGCTAGACAAGACGTGCCACATATGAAGAAGTTTAACGATAAGCAGGAACGGGCAGGTCCTTGTAAAACGTATTTTGGCACATCATGAGGCACATATCTCTGTAACACAACCTGATCGAGGATATTGTGGGGGAAAAACGATGAAGAGGGAGACACAAATGCAGTTGAGCGACAACATCACCCAATTGACTGGTCGTACTTTCATTGAAGCTCATGAAAGGAGAAGATAAGTATCCATGGCAGACAACGTTATTCGACACGCTACGCGGTAAAGATAGATGAATGTCTTTTAACCGACACTTCACAAAAATCCAACCATATAGCAATTTAGTAATATATCTGGTCTATTTTATCCAACTGAATATGTCATTTATGTGGTTATGACTTATCGTCAATAACGACAGCAAGACAAAGCACAGATAATAAATCTTAAGCGGTGACATTTGAAATTCAAACGATGGGATATGCTTTAAAACAGTACAAAAGAACATCAAAGTGCGGCCTTAAAAGCTACCTTGATATAATGCGAATTTAATAATAGCAGGGGTCTACCACCCCGCTCAGGCAAGCAATATCGAAATGAAAAACCATTTAGATATTGGAATATGCCATTTGAAAAGGCAATACCCAAACTCGCGACTTTTTCAATATCGCGACTTTTTCAAATCAATATTTTGTGATATATCTTTCTAGCAGTCATTACCTCAAGCAAACTGTTGTATCGTCCACCAGAGAACATTGCATTTTGGATAAATGCTTCATAAATATAGACACCTTCTGAGAAAAACCATGTGTGATTTTGCACCTTGGTCGATCCGACAATATTGCTGTATTATACAACCCTTTAAAAAGTGCAAAATATGATACAGGCCGAAAGAAAACGAGACCACAAAGATCATTAAAAAACAAAATTATTTATTCACACACTTAAAACACCAACTGGGGCCAAATGTATAGCCTTCAAATATGCGCGCATGAAATATGAACTATAATAAATCTGATCGTTGCATACTTTTCGATGAACAAAATAACAACGAATACCAATGAGAAACCGTGGGAAACATTGGAGCGTATAGATTTATTAAAAACAGCAAAAGCACCAAACTCCTTGGTGACATCAAATCATAAATGAGCTAAGAAATCGAATAAATCGCCAAAGAGATCGGCTTAGCTCCAAACTGCTGTTATCAACTGTTGTTAACATATGATTCTCGTAAATGGTGGAATGACATAACATAAAGGATATAATATGTGCTTCGAAATCCGATATAGTGGATATTGTTTCTGATATCATACAAGGTAATTCGAGCGGGACCATGCAAATACCGTAAACGCTTTTGTCTCACAGCGTTTTGGCCGATCTGCTACCGATCAACCAAAACAGAGGACACTCTGTTCGACGGTAAATGTGAGGATACTGATATGGTTTCTACAGAGCAGGTTGAAAGGTAAATAATGAAGTTAAAAACGGAAAAAAAACTGCCCAAAAGAAAAATTAATCCACCCCGATAGTGATTGATGACGAGAGTTACAGTCGCAGAGCTCGTTGGCCTACACATCAAAGACAATCTCAAATAGGATATCCACATCTAAAATAGTGTCAAATGGCTGTTATTTGTCATTCTTTAACCATTATTTTACGAGGACAAAATGTTCTGATTATTATCTTAGGTGAAAATGCCTATTCAAGATATTTTAGTTACTTGCTTCTGTTATTTTCACTCGAAACAATGCAAAATTGTTTTATGCTTAGAAAAATGTAAACACGTTCAAACCCCTTAACGAAGTAAAATAAAAGTTAATCATTAAAAGTTATTAAAAGTTAATGACAAGAACCAGGATGACATAGCTAATTCTGAAAAAGGTTGTGTTGTCTCATTGTGTGGGCTCAAACTTTTTTGTAACTTCCTATGGCCCTAAATTTATGTTTTTTTTTATTTAGATATTTAAAATTAAATTCGATATTGTATATTTCAATGCTGTTATCACACTCCATTTAAATTGGACATATAATATTCTTGTTAATATTTCATACTTTATCGAGTTCAATTATAAATACAGACCCTACGTGGTCCAATGATATCAAATATGAAATATTGATGGATTAATTTCAAGCTATTGCATTCGAAAGGCCATTTTTGTCCTTAACTATTTTCTTATGGGCGAAAGGTTCAATATTTGCGTATTTCGTTATTTTTGATCGCACCTCAAACACATTCACAATTGAAGTGAAAATGAGTATAATATAATAGTGTGCAAAGTCGGCTTCTTGCAAAGCAAATCAGTCGTAAACACCATAACAAGGATTCGACTTTGTAATTCAAACCTTAATTTATTTTAACCAGAGGGTCTAGGTCATGGGTTAAATGATATTAATTACCTAGGGCGCCATAAGGGGATATCTAGAGCAAATGAAGATTAATAAGAGTGATCCAAGTCATAAAAGAATTATTCATATTATTTCTTAATAATTTCTTAACGTTAGAGACTGTTGGGATAGTTTGTATTGTATATGCTTTGCGCATGCTTATAAACAACTATGCTTGGATACAGCCGAATAAAAAACAAAACAAAAACTTTTACGCCACCAAACTTCAAATTGGCTACTAAACAATTTTTTTCGAATAAGAATATCAAAATGAATTCAGGTAAATCGATTTGGTTAGCTTTCGTAAATCGTGTATTTAAACTTGTTGATTATACTGTGTTGACACAGAGAACGATTATAAACTAAAAATTAAAATATGTATAAATTAATTTATATATGTGAAGTCGAGTTTTAAACCTTTAATATATTTTATAAGACTTGTTATTTGATCCATCATGTATAAGATTACCATTTTGTATATGGACATGAAAGTCTGAAATGAACAGCCAAAAAATAAATTAAACAACTTTAGTAAAAAATGTGTATATTTCAGTATTAACTATGCAACTGTTATGTTTTTGCGAAAACTTTCATAGTTTTAAAACTTGATAAATTAATATTTTGTTTAGATCAAGCTGATCTAGAAACAGATTTATCGACATACTTTCTGACCTCAAATTACCTTACATAGTGTCATAATGTCACGAATCTAACCCCGCTAAACGTTTAAGTGCCTACTCGTTTTGATCATCGAATTTTTCAGCATGTCTTATATATTCAGCACATGGTCATACAAACCTGTACTAAGGATTTTGTGTGGGCATTACTATTATCAAGATTTCTTTGTGAAAGTAAATTATTTTAATTTTGTGACCTGTTAGATGTCCGAAATATTATCTGTATTTCGGTTAGTAAATAGTCGTGTCACAACGATATACACTAAATTGTCGTAAATGGTTGGTTTTATTCCTTTATTTCCCTCCTAGAAATAGCCACTTCCGCTACGTTTAGCTGTCTAGCCTTCCATTGGCTTCTCATTGCAATGTTGTAAGCTTGCCAATTTCACTTTTACTGTATTTCACAGTGTCTAACTGTGTGTCGAATTACTAATAACATATGAACACATAATGATATAAAGCGTTAATATCATTTTGACATCGAATACTACAGGTACATTGTTTTATTAGATATCTTAATCTTAGTAAAATATTTTGATTCAAATCGAATGCAAAAATATATTTTAACCTTGTTATTGAAACTGTTTAATTCTGCATGATAGAACATTATGTTTCATCAGTTCACAACAAATGTTGTAAAATGAAGCGTTTAGATATGTTGAACACATAATCTTAAACAAAACGTTAACAAATATTTACCTGTGTGTTTAGCATAATGTCCTGAACAAACAAGTATGATTTTGTAGTAATATCGTCATAAGCAATATTTCGAAATCGTATTTTCTAATATAACTATCCTATGTTAGTTTTGATCAATTTCATTCCAATGTTTGAACATACGAGCACAAGTCTCGCTGATGGACAATCGAAAAATATTTAGAGACTCTAACGGGGATCGAACCCGCGACCCCAAGATTACATGTCCTAGTGCTCTACCACTGAGCTATAGAGGCTCCTTATAAGTTTCGATTACACTGCACATGTGCCTTACGTGCCTGGATACCCAGATCCCAGGGGGTTTGCTTGTCTTTCCAAGCTGTCTGACCGGCCTTTCCCGGCAGTCACTTGCCCTTTCACAAGAGTCATCTCAAATAATTTGAGAGGGTAAATGTTTGAACATACCAGCACAAGTCTCGCTGAGGGACAATCGAAAAATATTTAGAAACTCTAACGGGGATCGAACCCGCGACCCCAAGATTACATGCCCTAGTGCTCTACCACTGAGCTATAGAGGCTCCTTATAAGTTTCGATTACACTGCATATGTGCCTTACGAGCCTGGATACCCAGATCCCAGGGGGTTTGCTTGTCTTTCCAAGCTGTCTGACCGGCCTTTCCCGGCAGTCACTTGCCCTTTCACAAGAGTCATCTCAAATAATTTGAGAGGGTGAATGTTTGAACATACGAGCACAAGTCTCGCTGAGGGACACTCGAAAAATATTTAGAGACTCTCACGGGAATCGAACCCGCGACCCCAAGATTACATGTCCTAGTGCTCTACCACTGAGCTATAGAGGCTCCTTATAAGTTTCGATTACACTGCACATGTGCCGTGATAAACCTTTTAAACCTAGATGATATGTTCATAGAACATTCAAGGTTATCTTAGTTCATGTATTGTCACTTCTGACAGAAGCAACATCACATCAGGGGCATGAAGTAAGCTTTGGAGATTGCTATTTGGTTTTATATTGTTTTGAATGAATATTGCAACGCATCCTTAGCCGTTTTTTTCTCGTTGCAGGGTATTTATTCATCTCGATTGTGTCCCTCTTCTTTGTATTATGCTGCATGGCAGAGGTCGAACAGAGTATTGACTCTACGAATGAGGTAAGCGATAAATGGCTTTAAACATCAATTAACGTATCTGTATCAAATACTAATCAATATTGAAACACTGTTTGTATATTACTTCAAAACATTGCTCTAAACATTCTTAAACAATTTAAACCATGTTTCATTTTTGCAATTGCAATATATAGATTTGATAAGATAAAGAACTTTGGTAAAAGGTACATTTGCGTGCGTATTACATTACGTAAAACTGGAAAATAAAATAGTTTGCTAAGCTGTATTTAGCATTGCATTGCTAATAATGTGTAAAGCATGTAATTGTTTGGTTTAGTTTGCGTTTGAAATATTTCAGTAGGTATGGAATACCGAATTGTTGTTCTTTATTTGAGATAAGTTAGACCATTATGTAGTTTTCTCGAAAGATATAAACATAACACAAGTTGAACCCATGGTGCTTTGTTTTATTTGTTATGGGTGTTTTTTTTAGATTATCTATGACAAAAAAGGTTCCCGATCGCCAGACCTGACATTAGTCAGAATCTGTTCTTCTCAAAGCTAGGAAGTTTGTGTTAAGGAAGCTATGTTCGATCGTTACAAAATATACATTGTCATAGCAACCCGAATACTAGATTAGGTCAGGTCTCATGATGTTGATATCATACCAGGTGGCATATGCAATTTGTGTCCGTTAGACATGTTGAGCACAATAACGTTGTTATTTCAACCAACTATTCAACTATACGGGTAACTAAATTTTATCTTTGGGCCACTGAGTTCATCACATGTCAGGCATATTTTATGCATGCATTTAACATGTAAGTATGAATTATATTCAAGTTATAATTTATGTATTATTCAGCACTTGATCATCTTAGCTTCTTCATTTTAGATAATGAAACATACTATTCAGAAAAGAAGTATATCATCTGAACGAGTTCGAAGTAGGTGGTTTTTATCATACGAATTGTTAAGTTAAAATAAACGAAATACACACTATCTGAAAAAAGACAGGCAAATTAAGTTGTTTTTGTTTTTTAATGTGTATGATATATATGTATAGTCATAGCATCTTGTCAGATTCCATGTGCATTGCTTGTTAAATCTTGAAACATAATTTAGTCAAGGCAAGAGTGATTTTTGTTGGCATATAGAATATATGATATGTTTGATCAACTTCGTTTATTTACATATCGCCGTAGCTGAACACAAAGTCGAGTAACAATTAGGTCCAAGCAAACATATAAATCAATGTGGCAAGAAATTTAAATAGTCAAGAGGCACGATAGGTTTTAATTAAACTATACATTTTAAATGAGAAATATTGAAATCGTCAGTAGAAATGAATACAACTAGATTAATTTGGTATTCTTTGAGCACAAGTATCTCTAATAAGTATCTCCCAATAAAAGATATTGTGTCATATGGGTGTGAGTCCTAAAGATCTAGTATATTCAAGACCATATAGGCTAGTAGAAATAGGCAAGAATTAGCCGCACCTAGACAAAATTTTAAAAAATATGGCTGAGCCCATATGAAGGTTGCCGGATGTAATTTACGTCGTAAAATTGTCATTATCTGACATCAATACTGTACGTTAAAAACACCAGGAAATACATTAAATACCACGTGATCTATACTAAGTTATCCGCATAGGGACGTTTTTGATCGTACTTTTATGACGTTACTCACTAGGCAAATGACCTCATCAGGACATCCTAATCAGGTTAATTCAGATTCTCGACGCAAATAGGACGTCGCTACAAAGTCTAACACTTTCTATCAATGTCGTTAAAAGAATCTTAAGCATCTTAAGATTTTGGTGACATGACATTTTTGGCGTATTGAAATCGTCTTCACGACGATGTTTAGCATGTTTCCACATGATGTCAAAACAATGACGTTGATATGACATTGTAATTACGTAATCCGGCGTCATAAGAACCTCATTAAAAGAAAATCTCACTACAAGCACACATTGTTCATGATTATTGAAAATGCCACACAAACGTTTGGACGTATGACCATGTATATCATGAAACGTATCGGTTTCAAATAGGAATAAGATAGTTAAGCTGATTATCTATAATCTTCACATGTCATCTACACATTCAAGCCATACCACATCCATAATGTGTGTGATAAAAACCGTTTTATGGACATCGAAATATGTCATTTCATTCAAAGTTTGTCCTATATTTGTCAATTCATGCCATTAATATGACGTCTTATTTTGAACATCATAGTGATTTCCAATTTTTCGTCGTGGATGTCAGGACGTCCAACGTGGTTAGGACGTCCTGATAAGATCATTGGTCGAGTCAGAAAAGTACGTCGCAAATCTTTCCTAGGGGGTTCGACGGCGATAACACGTCTGAAAAGCACATTCATATTCCTCTTGAATAGGAATTACTTATGTAAAGTCTAGATAATAGCTTTCTCAAGTGTGGCAAAATGGCGCACTTGCGATATTGAATTGATAATATTTTATTCTATTTTCCCCAGATGTATATGTAGCCACCGTAAGCGGAAATAGCTTTGAAGCCCACAATGTTTGCCCAATACACATCCTTTTGACGTTATTTGCCTATGTCCTTTTTAGTGCTGTATTGAGCCCAGGTATAATTTACCGGACTTAATATCAAACGTTGTTTTACCGTCAATGTCTAACTTTAAAAGACGTTCAGCGGAAATTGTCATCTAAGATACTGACATAAGACCCTCCCCATGCATTAAGTTAAGCTGATTATCATTAGTCTTGGACAGCTTGGCATTTTGAACTAAAACACCGGCTGTAAACTGTCGTGCAATAATTAAAATATTATCATTTTCGTCAATAACCTGTAATAGTCCCCTTTTATCCGTTAAGACTGATTTTATCGCTATGATGCGCGTTGTTTCGTATATGAGAAATTAACCATAGGGGGACTGATACAGGATTAATTCTTATTTTTAGGTGGCCATTTTTTATTTCTCGATTGTGTTGTTGCATTTCCGCCCGTTAGTCGATATTTTGCCTAGGTAAAACTTTATTTCATCTAGATTAATATTGTCAATAGAAATTCCAACTTCATATGACCCACGTTCGATACATATTTAGGTATTTAAATTAAGATAAATATCATTATTGTGTCCACAAAGAAAACACACCACTTTAACGCAAATCTGAGAGCCCGTCCCTTTTTCATTGGATTTTACAACATATGCTTTCATTTAATTCTCTTATGCATGTTACAAGTATATATTTGCTAAATAAATAAAAAGAAATACAAAGAAACGCCATATGCGCTTAATTTATCTGAATTTTGGAATCGGAATCATATTGAAATGATTAAAGGAATGATTATTGGTGAGTACAATGTTAATTTGGATTACATCTATGTGTCAATGAAATTAATGTAATGGTCAAAGGTATTTTAAGATACAAGTATAAGGTTAGAATAATGTTTATTCCAGAACAAAATATATGTTGATATTAATTCAAACTTTATCCGATGCATATATTTAAATTCCCGTATATCTTGAATATTTATTAAAGTATATATTTAAGTATATTTATTGTTACTCTTCCTTTGCTATTTCTTATCAATTCATATAATTATATTTCGCGTTTATACTGATGATTGTGTAAACCTGTCGGACATTGAAATTATAATAAAATATAATAATATTTCTGTTTTTTAATGAATTACTCAATATTAAAAATATAGAAACATACTGTTCAATAACATTTAGAACGAGGAGTCTTGTTCGAGCCGTCCTAATAGAGACAACTAGATCCTATAAATATCATAATTAAGCTGACTTCATATTTTTTAAGGCCCCTCCATAATAATCGGTCGTCGTGATTTTCTACGAGAAAACGTGCGAACATAATTTGCAAACATCATTTTTTACAAATAATTAAAAGGCTTTCTATAAATATATGGTGACAAGTTTAAACAAGCAATGCAATATGAGCCAAATGTTGTCATGTCTGTGGCCAGACTAAGATATTTCCTAATATTTATCTACAATTGCATATACAACTATGTTACTCTCATGTATTGTTCAGAGCGTCTCTGCAAATTTGATTGCAACAATAGGAATTTAAATAACAAAAGGAAAAGACGGAAATGCAGATCAAAATGTGATAAAGGTAAATTTATTGAAAATTGAAAAACTATTTAAAACTATTTAAAAATTCAGGATTACACAAAACATGTTTTATTGTATAATGCTAAAGGGTGTTTTACATTGTAGCACACTTCTTCCATTTATTTGAGACCATTGAATGAACAAAACTGACAGTATAGATAACGCTCATTTTTATAGTCAAAATTAAAACCATCCACTAGTATATTTCGTTAAAGGCCATTTTTAAGTAAGGTTCCGGTATAGCTCATATCTAAAATACTAAAGATAGTATATGTAAATGTTGGATGGTGTATAGGGCATTAACAGGTATACATATTCTAGCAAATATCAATGTTGAATATGGTCGGCTGAGTAATTTATGAGTAAGCGGATTCTTGCTTTGAATACTTTGCAAACATCTCAAATGCCAGTTATTGTGATAATTAGTATGAGTTCTTGTGTATTCAATATATGATTTATCATATGACACTTCGTATATCTCTGAAATAAAACAAAGCATTTGACCTTACAAATGCTGATATGGGGTTCTGAATGATTTTAAATGATTACCTACCTGGTATACTATTTGGGTGAATTTAATTAATTTACAATACGAAGAGGGCCAAATATATTTACTTATATAGTGAGGAGGATATCGAATCGTGATTAAACAAAAGGCGGTATTGGTTTATATATGTGGCATGCGAATGCATATATTTTATTAATCAAACAAATAATTTTTTTTGCGTTTTAAATAGAAACATTATGGTATGCTATTGGTCTTCTATAAAACTCTAAAACTCAAAATTTCTTGCATTTTCATGACGCTATTGGAATTGAAAAATGAAGTGAAGATATCTTCAAATACTTTATCAGTATTTTATTTATTAGGAATATTCTAGAAAAAAGAGGGTATTAAATTATAGTATTTTGTAAAGAGTTTGGTAAAGAAGAGTTCACATACCTGCATTTTTATGATACAAATTTAATTCAAAACTTAGGATATGAATAGAATATGTTTTGATAATCTCTGAGAATAACTTGCCTGTCTTTCACCCGATCGATATTCTTTTTTATCATAGACAAAGATGACCCTGACATGGACTGTAAAAGGAGTGATTTGGGGTGTGGCGGAGGTAGTAGATCAGGGTGTTGGCGCCTTGATTTCTATATCCTGACAGAAATGGGCGATTCATATGATTTGAAATCACGCGAGGTTGACTGCATCAGGGATAAAGTGGATAGAGAAACGACCGATGATTCTCACTTTAAGTAAATTGTTACGTCACCTCATTATAATAATAGAAATAGACTGTTATAGTGTACCCAAAGCGGCAAAATATGTAGCAAATTTAGCAACAAGGTCCATAGATTTGGATACGATCTTCAAATGACGTTAACATTCTTTCATACCAAACTAATTTAGCTACATTGAATATTATTTACAGTATTTTTTTTCTATAGAGTCATACGAACCGGACCTGAGGGACCTGGAATAAAAGAAAAACAAGATTACGAAATCAGATTTCGAGCCCGAGACATTCGTGGAAATAAGGAATATTGCAACGTCACAATTAAAATTAAAAGTATATTTCAATTATCATTTCTATTCTTATTTAATTTCACAGATTGGTTTTCAAATTATTCAATAAGTTTCATGTTGACCAACATTATTTAACGATAGAAAGACTAATGAAAAATGACGCACTTGTCTATATCTGTTTTGCTTTATCTTGATTTTTTAAAGTGGTTTTTCTTTGCCATTTTTCTTTATATCAATGAAACACATCATTATCACCTTTTGAAATAATGCCATAAAGGCAATACGTCTAATAATCAATGGCTCTTAAGACTTACAATGATGGCCTCGTGCTATAATCGCAAATAAATTCACTTATGTTTTGATTAAGATAAACGGCTTGGAAATATTTATCGATGTTTAAGTGATATTTGTTAAGTGATTTATGTATTTTAGGTATGATCAATCTTTTATATCATTGGAATGTTCTTCATTGACGGCGATAATTAGTCACCCTATCATAATACAAATCCTTGAATGCCTTGAATCAACCAAGCTATGTAAATGCATTCTTAGATAATAATATTGTTATTTAACATGTAAGTTAACTCAGTTATTCCTTTAAATGGGTAATTTTACACCTTCACGCAAATGCATAGACAACGGATCAATTTGAATTTGGAACGTTATCATTTGAAAACATTTGTATAAAACTTGCAGTTTTGAGTTATACAGTAATACCTATCATATATTAAACTGTCTTAAATCTTGGAATTGCTGATTGATTTAGCATATCTGATAATATAATATGCATTTTATGTCCCTACTCTTTTTTATATCATTGTTTGTTAATGATATAAACCGGGTGCGTTAATTGCCGATTATGCACCTGGTGCGTTTTAATAGTAATTGATTTACTTTTACTGAAAACGTGGTTCATAATTTGAATTATGGTTTAATGTTTTCATACAGCTCTAATATTGTATTCTAATAGCATACATATCGATGGCAAAGTTAAACCGTTTTATGAGATATTCGTGACCAAAACCTTAAAAGCCTGAAAAGTGCGTCATTGTCGGAATATTCCGTTTATCTTTCTTTAATTAAAATGGCTTATATTGATACTATTTTTATTTTCAAAAGGTAAAGAATGTTCACCGCTGGATGACCTAACAAATGGCGGAGGTGTCAAATATCTTGACAGAACCAATCATGTTCTTGAGGGAGACCTTGGTGACAGACCAATCTACGGAGACCGCGCTGAATATACATGTGCAACTGGATATTACCTAGAGTGCCGTGTGGGTGGTGAATGGACAAGTGAAACATCTGCTTGTGAGGGTAGGTTCACTTATATTCATCAATAAGATCAACAATGAAAGCTCTGTCAAATATGACAGAAATATATAAATACAAAAAAGTATTTAGTTTATTTGAATGGCTGTGCATTATTTATACAATGTATTTGATTACGATCTAATGCAACACGAATTATGAAACCATACCTAATTATATCACAATGGCTTATCCTAATACAGTTCGAAAGTGCGACGGAAACCCCTATGATAATACTGACGGAGACTGGGACGAGTGTGACTCGAACGAAAGGGAATGGTCGGTTAGTTGGACGCAGTCAAATGAGTTCAGATGCACTGGTAAAATTCGTCAGATATAACAAACTATATCAGTTTCGTTTTCATCAAGACATTTAACCAGTCCTAAGTGTAAGCATTTGCCGCATCGTAAAATATGCGTATGTATTATGACCACATCATTTATCATGAATACCAAAGCTAAAGCAAATGCAAAAAGTGTAATAATGTGTTTTTCCATTCTTATTCAGCATATATATGTCCTTCAAGCGATCTACATTCATCGACCTGTGATGACACTCAATACCAGGGCATTTGTGATGAATTCGCGAGCTGCTCGGAAGGGTTCTACCGCTCTGGTACTGCCACAACTGCTGAATGTCTGTTCGACCAAACCACGATGCAACCTGTGTGGGAATACAACGGCTCACCTCCGAATTGTTTACGTAAGTACATTATTACGTAAGAACGGACAAGTAAGGATTTTAAAAATGCGTCTTTTATTTGTCGGTCCATGTACTATAAGTATGACGGTTTTAAAACCAAATTATGCATCAAACAAGTTGCATCCCATTTCAAACACCTCATGTATGTACGTTTCGGTCGATCTGAGGGTTTATGCTTCGGATGTGTATGTGACTATGGGGGCAAGTAGAGCATAGTATATCCTTTAGGCATTGCTTATTGTCTTGATTTTTGCCAAATGACCTATCTCAGTCACTCAAATCCCGTCGACGCAAGCTCTTTACGTCCTATGACATGTGTATCGCTATTTGGCACTACGCGTCCCAGTAATACAAATTATTTTACATGATATACTCCTTCCCTGTTGATTACTTTTTGCTGGTCGTTCGGTGAGATAGATTTATATTTTGCACCACTTATTTTCATACCCATTTTCGGCATGCATTTTCGAGCTGTTAGGATTTTATTTCGAAATGGTGGATAGGGGTGGCATCGTTCGCGTACTTGATTTCTATTGATGGATGTCTTATTATGTTTGTGATTGAGATTGGGATTGAAATTGTAACACCGCCACGTTATATGACAGATACCTATATTTTTGTTTTGTTTATTGTGAATGTTTAACTACCTTCATGCGGCTCTTACAATATTGATCCCTTATCTAGCTATAATGCACACTGTGTACGTATCATATAACGAGATTGTTATGAAAGGAGGTGGCTGTAAACATTGATATATGACGCGAGCCGGGCTCGAACTCAGTGCCACCGATTTAATGCAGGCTTGTCTAATCAGCCGCTGTACCGACTGCGCTACTTGATCTCTAATTTCTTATTAGAAATCAAAACAATTCATTTAGGCTGGGTGCAGTATAGCATCAAGTCGCGATTTTTGATATCTTATTAGGAATACATGGAAAAATAAGTATTGTCAGGTTATAAAGCTCGAAATTTCTTTAACTGAGGCCAAATTTCTTTCAATCATTACTTTATTTTCTTTCAATTTGATTCTTAGCGGTAAACTAAATTATAATTAACTTATCTACTGACTGCTCACGTTCTGCTGCTCCGTCCATACGATTCTGTACCCATTTCAGGTTCGTTTCGAAAACGATGCAAATATGCCGATGTTCTTCCGGACACTATCTTGCATTGTTTCTTTAATTTTCTGCACATATTTATTGTTTATGCTTTCACATTGCTCCCTCTTTATTGAAAAAAAATATATTAAAAAAAATAGTAAATTCAAAATTTGATGTATAACACAAATGCTTTTTTATTATTCATTCAAATAATCTTATATTTGGCACTGAGCTTGGGAATTTAAATTGCGATTTGATAAAAAACACGTACATAAATGGTATAGTTCGATTGTAGGGGTATTTAGATACACATTTATTTTTCCATAGCTCTGGAGTGTTCAGCTGCATCACTATCTTTGGATTGTCCAATGGGTGAAAATTGTGGATTTCTCAATGGAGCATGTAACGCGGAATTCAGATCAATCTGTGACTTTGTCTGCCCAGAAGAAGGATATTATGCAGAACCTGCATTTGCAACTTGCGTATATGATAGTGACACCGGCGGGGTGATGTTTGATCAAGTACAAGCGAATTGTTCTCAAAGACCAGGTTAGTTAAAATATAGTATGGCCTAGTATTCTCTTTATCCCTTAATCTATCTTCATTAAGAGGGAACCGCAAAAATAACGAGTAATCTGGCTTTCTGAGGTCTCTGGAAATAGATAATAATGTATCATTGAAACAAATACTTGTATTGAAAATATTGGTAAATGTTACGCTCGGTACTTGTTAGAAATTGTGTAATTTATAAATAGTTTAGTTATTTTTCATAAACTATTCACAAATATATCATTGCAGTTAATATTTTCAATCGTTATACAGATGCCTGTTTTGAATCGGATATTGACATTCAACCGAGAAACGGAGCAATAGGATGTATAGGCGGTCCTGCATATATGGCCTGTGAAGTAGCTTGTTCTGACAATTATATATATCCGATTGGTGGAGATAATGATTTCCTATGCTTCGATGGAGTATGGTTGCCAATGAATATAGAAGATTGTTATGGTATGTATATCTAAAGCCTATAATACATTTTATCTATAACATTGGGCATTAAACAACAATTGATAATTCACCTTTTGTCTCATTTGAATTAAATCATTTATATTTATAAGTATATTCGCATGTATTTCAGAGTCTCCTTCAAGCAATGTTGTACAGAACATTGTAATCACATACCAAGGCGATTGTTCTCATGAAAATGAGGATGAAATCGCTTCCCAGTTTGCAGCATTGTTTGAAGAAGAATTTCCAGGTTTTCAAACTGAAACAATAGTTGTGTTGTGTGGAGATATCGATAGGAAAAGGAGGTCCATCAATAGTTTACAAATCATCTTAAGTGTTTCAAAATCGATTTACAACGGAATCGACACTCCATCATCACTTGAACAAATATTTTTGGGTGTTCAGCATAGTTTGGAGGAATTAGAAGCGCAGGGCGAATTGAGTATAGGCTCACCAGCTTTGCAATTCGAGTCATTGACAGCCAGCGAACTTGAATATGCATGTGAAAGTGGCCATGTACTAGACGTGACCCTCAAGTGTTGTAAGTTTCCTAATACAAAATGTTTATAAATAAGAATAGAATAGTAATAGTAATGTCAATATTCATAAAAATCATGTTTTATATCTGATTATACAAATTAGGCAATATCATATGTGTGCGTCTTCCAAACGGTTCACTTTGCCTGTTTCTCGATTCAGTTCCCTGTACAAGTGGGACATACTTAAATGACGTTTCGGGAACTTGCGATCCGTGTGAAGTAGGGTCATATCAGGACCAGGTTGGCCAGGATCATTGCATCAGCTGTCCAACAAATACTTCAACCTTGAGCCAGGGATCAATCTACCCAGAAAGCTGCATAGGTACTCATTTAAAGCAGTCTACCTTATACAATATATTGCAAATATATTATTATCTTAAGTTACATTAAATTGTTCTTTTTTTTACATTAAGATGGAGTGAATCGTGTTCGGCAGAATAGTTTACATAACGGCTATTTCCTGAAAATCGTGTATTGTTTCATATATTTTATAGAATCATGTTTGGCCGGCCGCTTCTCAACTACAGGCTATGCTCCATGCCAACTCTGCCCGAATAACTTTTACCAGTCATCACGAGGACAAACAGAGTGCGAACCTTGCCCCGATAACCACGGAACGCAACATAAAGGCAGCACTTCGATTTCGGACTGTATTGCTGGTAAATTCTTTTCCAGCGTATCTAGTCATGAACTACAGTTTCATTCATGTATAATATGTGTAGCGCTCAAAATATGAAATAAGCGTTTGCCTGTTTTACTGGAAAACTTATAATGGGTTCTTTTACTTCTTATTCATCTTAGATCCATGTTCGCCAAACCCGTGCAACAATGATGGCAGTTATTTTTACATGCAGCTGTCAGCCTGGCTTTACAGGGCGTCAATGCTCTATTGAGATAGGTTATCTATTATAATTTCATTTATTTATTGAAATTAGGGGGTTTGAATTATGAATTGATGTAGCAATGGAAATTGACATGCAGTGGTTGAAAATTGTATGGACACATTTCACAGGGCCTATATTGATACTTAAGACATTACATTTTTAGTCAGGTAAAATGTAGTTTTATTTAAAAGTATTACTTGCATTTTAATTTATTAACATAAGCATAAGTTCCGTTTCATACAAAAGCACATTTGCAAGAAACTTATTATTGATTTAAAACAGTGAATGGAGAGTTCAGTGAATGGAGTGAGTGGAGTTCACAGTCATGCGACACCGGGTCAACTTCAAGATATCGTCACTGTAACAACCCTGCACCATTGAATGGGGGCAGTGATTGTGCGGGGGCTTTGTCTGAAACACAAGCCTGCAATGGTTTTATTTGCCCAGGTTATTGTTTACATCTGTTAATGCGTATGTTCTTCTTGTAAAAAATAAAAGTATAAATGTGCATAAATTTAGAAAGAGCTGCATGTTAAGAAGAAAATGAAAAATAAAGATTTTAATTATTGATTTTTCAGAGTGTCCTGACATAGAACAACCTCGTAATGCAAGAGTTGAATGCGAGGAGAACACAATAAGTGATATAGTTGAATGTGTTTTGGTATGTCTAGATGGATACACTATTACATTCAATGCCAAAAATACGGCTAGATGTGGGCCCTCAACTAATTTTGAATGGGCATATAGGGAAGGTCATTATTCACTTCCAGATTGCATGGGTAGGTTGAATTACTTTCTTGAACGCATTTCAAAATGTTGATATCAGTTTGATATTAATTAAATAGTAAAAGCGTTTTATAGACAAATATCTTACGATTCTATTTTATTATATTTTCTTAGAACCCGAACCGGTAAGCGAAATGGCATTGACGCAGAATGTTGTTGTGATCTCATCTAACCCTGCATCAACGTCGGAAATAGGAAATGCAGTTGAAAATATGGAAAATACGATCATGGGTTTATCGTATTGCGACGATTGCATTGTGAGGGCTTCTATGGAAGAAATGGATCAATTCAATGGAGCGGTGGAGAACAGGAAAAAACGGCAAACAAATACCGACTTCCTGTATTATGTTTTATCGTATATTATTGAGGTGAATGTAGAAGGCGAAGGTGAGAATGAAATTAAACCTTACAATGGTAACGAATTGTATATATACTATTCCATAAAAGATCCAACGAGGATGTGAATCAAAACTTAAATGAAACACATAGGTACCTATAATGTATGATTAAATTACTTTTGTTAAATTCACTTTTCAGACATCAAAACAGCGCTGCAATATATTGATATCCTCGGCAATCTCACGGAGGATATCAATGCTACATTCTCAAACGGAGAAATAAGTATCACAATTGGCGGGGATGAAGCCGTGATTGAGGAAAGTACATTTACTGGTTGGGCTTTAGCACGGTGTAGTTCTTCGAATCTGGTATACTTCGATGGCAATTGTGGTAAGCTTGCTAAAATCTTTAATCTTTAAGAATATACAAACCTTTTAAATGAGGATGTGACTATGAATATTTATCGTTGATATTGGTATATTCACTTCTTGCAACTAATCAGGAAACTTTTGCATGTTTATTGTAAATATATATATCACTTCATATTTTAGTTCAATGTTCAAGAGGCACGTACATATATGGGGAAACCTGCAGGTCATGCCCTATTGGCTACTATCAAGATGAAGAGGGCCAGAACAGCTGTATTGTGTGCCCGGATGGTACAACAACGGTCACAACAAGAGCCAGTAACATATCGCATTGCATCATGCCAACAGAAGGTTTGTGTGATAGAAATATTTGTATATGAAATCCCTATAGATGAAATATTTTGAAAAACATATATATAAGATGTGTCAGTTCAAATATAGAATCAATTGTGTTTAAGTTTTGATAATGATAATGTTTGTTTGATAAAATAGGAATATGCAGCGCAGGTTCATACATGGATGCCGATGGCTGTCGCGCTTGTCCATTGGGACAATACCAAGATCAAGATAATCAAGCATCGTGCATTGATTGTCCTCTAGACGAGTATCAGGATTTCACAGGCCAAACAGAATGCATTCGGTGTCCGGATGGTTATATGACATCTAGTACAGGATCCTCTTCACAGCAGGACTGCTTCTTTGATTTCTGTAAGTCATGATTACTGTTCACTCATAGCATAGCTAATCGACGTGCAACATTGAATTAATCCCACTTTATCGATTCAAAAATCATTTAAAGAGAATGCAGTAGTTCACGTATGTTTGTGTTATCTGAAATAATACACGGACCATATAAGCATGTATGCTTTGTGTGTGAAAGACACTACTATTACAGTTGTAATGCGATGCTATATGATATTAAATCTTGATTTATCTTTATTTCAAATAAAAATCAAAGGCTAAGATATATTATGTAAAGCATATTTCACAATATCGTTCAGGGCAATAATGTATTATATTCAATGTCAGTTGCATGCACGGCTGGAGATTATATGGTTGACGATGAGTGCCTCGCGTGTCCAGTTGGCTTCTATCAACCAGCGGCGGGGCAATACGAATGCTTTCAATGCCCAATGGGAATGATCACTGAGGATGAAGGCGCGGAATATGAATATGAATGCTACGACTACGACACGAATGAAAGTAATACTTCTTATTTTTAAGAATGATTACGAATATTTAATACTTTGTATTTTTTTGCTCATAATTTACCATTTTAAATGCATTGAAAGTGTACTGATTTTTATAAACGTTACAGAACCAGAACGTTTCAGTGTAGTTTTTTCTTTGTTTTAGCACTGTGCGATGCAGGTTTTTATTCGGATGGCGAGGTTTGCATTCCTTGTTCAATCGGCCAATATCAACCTTACCACAGCCAAACGTTTTGCTTTGAGTGTGAGAGAGGTTCTATGACTGAAACGGAAGGAGCTACAAATGTAGCTGAGTGCATTGGAGGTAAAAACAAACAATTTGTAATTTACATGGAAATTATGTATCTTCGCATTTCTGTTTATCTTATAAATTTAACTTATAGTTAATCTGACAAAGCTGAAGTTACATACAATATCAATTTAACTCATTATCGTTTGCATTTTTCAGGAGAAGAAGAACTGAATGATGAAAATGAAAAGGATAGTGGAGGTTTGTTCAAATCAAAATTTATGTTTTACCTTATTACCTGATAATTTCCCTAATAATCGTAATAGAACATTTGTTTTATCATTTGAATAGAATGTTATGTTGACAAGTATTTTCCGACAAATTAATATGTATTATTATGTAATCTATATTGAAGAAAGTAAAGAAGAAAATGACTTGATACTGATGATAGCCATACCCGTTGCTGGAGCTATACTCATTGTTATCATAATCATTGTTGCCATCTCAATTAAGAAATCGACCCCAAGGCAAACAAATCAGTAAGTCACCATTATTTCCAATATGATACTAACATTTACAATAACATATTGAAATATATAAAGGTAATCTTGTTAACTGTTTTATTAAGACCATGCCGTCATATTATGTTAAACCTCTTTTTCATCATGTCATTTACATCGACAATTAAGTTTGATGTTTTCAAAATACACGACTCGATAATCACTTGTGTTGATATTGCCTTTAACAGTTATGAAGAACCGAGGATAACAGAACCTAGCACGACCCCTAAACGCCCAGGATCTGCTGCATCTACCTCGGGGATTGTTCCAGCATTATATGAAAACTTGCCCCCAGAAGCCCCCGAATCCATGACGGCCCCAACTGAATCAAACGCTAACTCATATATACAAAAATGAAGAATTAACGTGTATTTTTATAGTGAGTAACATGTAAACAAAGTCTGTCAACGTCTTTAATTTCATTTCAATCGCCTTTGTTTAATCTGCTTAACCTAATTGTGGTAAATATGTGTAATACGCTTATCTGTTATTGATACTTCATCTTTAATCGTCATTATTATGTGTGTAGATACCAATTGCTTACCAATATACTAAGATACCAATAGATATAAACACTAGATTATCAGGAAGCCTTAAATATATTGAATGTCTTATAAGATCTTTGGACTTGTGTGGTATGAATAATATCTAGTAATCTATAATTGTGCATACATTTACTTGCTTACTTTATTTGCTTGAATTCATCATTCTTCATAACATTTATGTTATAAGTAAAACCATGTACTTATGTTCGTAAAATGAAACATGCCAACGTAATACGTTAAAATATGTATGAACATCAATATATAGATACACATGTTCATATTAATTCATAATAATGTTTTGAAAAATATAGGACATGTTGCATATTTGAAGTGTGTTTTATAATCATTCTTATCTATATTGGATTTTGTCTGAGTTTGAGAACGGATTTACTCTGTTATGTATTATATTAATGAAAACCATACGGCCAGTTCTTTGGTGCTGTTGAAACGTTAGCTATCTATGTTGGGCTCAAATTACATTAAATCGATGGGTAAAATTATTCAGTATTAATAGTGTGCGCATTGGTTAAGTTTTCTTATTTTGCGATGCAGTGGTATAATGAAACATTTAGGTTATAATGAAAGTGTTAAAAATGAACATTTATTTGATTGAAAAACGTCACCTTTTAAATTTGTAAATGAATTAATTGTGTTTTAATTATGTTTTCCACTTAAATATTATAACAAAGTTGGACGTATAATCAACATAAAAACAGAAGAAAAAACTACTGCGTGATCGATAATTCGAGCATTTCTGATAAAACAAATTTAAAAAACAGCACGATGTGGATTCCACTTGTAAACAAAACTGTTAGCAAAAAACCATTAAGAAACAACTGAAGAGCACCTCACGAGCTGTTCCCCTAAACAGGTGTTCCCCACCAAATTACAGCAGGCTTGGAGATTTGGAGAAAATCCGTTCTGGCTTGGAGATTTTAGCAGTTTGAGGAACACCTTTTTTGATATTTTCTTTATTTTCGTAATAATTAGCGATAATTATTAGTTCAAAATTGTTAAAACTTTCTTGCAATTATCTAATAAGCTGTTATTTGCAATATACTATAGGTAAGTTAGTTATATTCAACATT
>LQRL01113704.1:91965-117165 GCA_001703475.1 Hydroides elegans
CCCCCTCCATAAAAAAAATATGTACTCAAATCCCCCTCCCCCAAATTCTTACCCCGTCGGGTCATAACGACCCGCCCCGATCCCGACCTCTTCACCCACCTCCCTCCTCTCCTCCCCAAACCCCTACTCTTCCTCTATAGCAAGGGACGCCTTGATAAAAATCCTCAATCATTTTATAAGGTTTTTAATACGTAGTTATTACTCATGTTAAGACAATAGTCGAACCATCTCCAATGCAGATATATATGTCGCAGCGAAACTTTAATTTTCAGTGAAACTTTAATTTCGCTAGCGAAAGATTAATTTTCGGAACATGTAAGTGTTTCAATGTCGAAATGTTATATATAAGGCTTTTAATCACTGTTAATCTTAAACATATGTATAAAAATATATTATGGGTCATCTAACCAATCTGTTCAAAGCTTTTTATGGAGTTCTATTCAATAATGTAATCGAAATAAGCCGATTAATCCCGGAGTTTAGTTCATGACTCAACTCACGGATAATCCTATCTGGGAGTGTGCTTTATGTCACTGATAGACATGATGGGTTCAAAAGATTCATGAAACATAATCAGTTTAGGCCAAATCCCAAATTTTGACTGTTAAAGTATCTAAAATAGACTATTTTTTTCCAAATCATCAGAAAAATTAATCTTTTGCTAGCGAAACTATAGTTTCGCTTAAATTAATGTTTCGCTGCCACATATAAGACAAGAAATTCCCGATTTGTAACATGAAAAGCCTTGAAAACATTATACCCAGGGGTAAAGGCCGGGATTGTGAATGTAAAATAAGCAGTTTATTCAATAGAATTCTACCAACTCTTGCTTATACGTTTTGAATTAAAACAAAAAGCTGATGTAGTGAAACGTGTACAATAAAGTCCAGTACTGGAAGTCTATCCAATTCAAAAGAAAGCTGGCGTAGTGACACTAGTACAATGAAGTCCAGTACTGGGAGTCTATTCCATAACATTTGCTAAAACAATAAGGTTCTACATTGCTGAGTCTGATCACAATCATAACACTTGTTAGGGGAGCTAGAAATCGATTTAAAAGACACTTTGTGCATTGCCACTTGCCGTGAAAAATATACTGGCAAATAAGTGGAATAAGCAATATAATATATGGAGGCACGTGATGTTTTTATTAACGTCATTAATTGAAAATTGTGCTAAATATGCATTTTTTAAAAAGTTCATGACATTATCAAATGGTTTATGTAAACACTGAATAAATATGATATTTTTATAATGATTTTTTTTGGAGATATCAAAGCGCAAAGAAAAAATATGTGTATAATTTATGGTCAATAAGTGGATAATACTTCTATTACCACAAAATTTTGCACGATCGAAAATATCGTTAGAGTCTAGCTGATTTTGTAAACAAATTATATTTATGCAAATACAATACAGGCCAGATATACACTTTCTTAACATAACGAGTTTGAAATTTTAAATCTGCTGTTCAACTGCAATGGTAAATTTCATTATTATTATTATCATTATTATTATTATAATTATTATTATTTTTTTTATGTGATACATTATAGAATTAAGCTCACATTAAAGACAAATCCATATACATGTAATATACACCTGTGTATTTTGGTCGATTCGCAGAATTCATAAAGAGGCATATCGATTGCTTTAGCGCAATCAACTTATAGAAAGTCTCTTGCATAGTAAGAAATCAGCTAAAAGCAGAGCGCATTTTATGACCATTTCTTATAAGGCATTGTAGAGGCGGAGCTTTACAGTTTAGAGTCAGGCATGCGTGTCTTAATCAAGCAAAATATATCATAAGACTGGCTTATATATATGTGAGAGCTTGATTCAATAAAAATTTTATTAATTCGACTTGTTATTTGAAATAGTCAAACTATGCAATAATCGATTTAAATCAATAAAATACTTTTTAACACTGACAACACTTCTATGAAGCTTTCTTTTAAATTGACTCCACTGATACATGTATATCAAAAAATTCATCAAACACAATAGCATGTTACATTTACTTGTATATATAAGGAACATGAACTATAAACTGCATGTGGTTTGTAAGCCAAGCCCTCGCATTGTAACAAACACCTTGTCAGTCGACTTTTTTAATGAATAAGTTTACCCTGATTCCGCTCTCAAGCAATGTGGCTGTAAACAGCATTCATGTCTTTTAAAGCAGCTGTGAGGACTTAAGGTATATCAACATAGAAAAGAGACAAGATTAAACAGCATGTGATTATATAATAAGGAATACGAATTAAACATGTCGGATATGTTGAAGTTTTTGGGCCAAATAGGATGGATTATTTGCGTGCTATTTGTCCAAGGTTAGTGTAAATTTCTATTTTTAAAGGACAATGTTGCTATACGATATCACTTTGACGTAACATGTAATATAAGGTGATATGATAATTTGTAAGAATGAAATGGCTTCTTGTTATTAACAAATGAAGTAAAGTTAAACGATGCATGCAATAAGGACCAGGGACATTTATAACCACCTAGATTGCGTCGCAAGTTAAAAAACTGATTTCCTTCGGTATTAATTTTCGTCGTTACGGTGCGGTCACGAACTTCTGTGATCGCTCCGAAAAGCTATATATTAGATTCTAATTCAAATCCTTTTAGCTGAACTGCTATGCTTTCTTTCTATTTTGAAGAGCACCTCACGAGCTGTTCCCCAAAAAAGGTGTTCCCCACCGATTTCCAGCTGGCTTGGAAATTTTGAGAAAATTCATTCTAGCTTGGAGATTCGAGCAATTTGAGGAACACCTTTTTTGATAAATTCTTGATTTTCACAATAAAAAGTGAGAATAGTTATTTCGAAATTGATAGAACTTCCTTGAAAATGTCTAATAAACTGTAATTTGCAAGATATTATACGTAATTTGGTTATATTCAGCATTTCAAAATTCGCAAAAAGGTGTTCCTTTTCTGTTCCAAGCTGGCTAGGAAAGGGGAACAGGTCAGCTGGCTTGGAAAAAAGGAACACCTTTTTGCAATATTTAAATGTTCAAAAAAAGATTATTTTGTTGTTCTTCGGAATTGTAATGTTGCTTTTAGTTGATTTCACAACTTTTTGAAATATATATCGTGGGGTGCCCTTCTATTTTGTATTTGTTTCGAGCGATAACAATTTAAGTCAAAGTGTATAATTCTATTTGTATATTGATATTCAAAATTAAAGTCAAATGGGCCTATATGTAGGAAGATGATGTCATTCTTTATTACACAAATAGCAAGATACCCATTATATACTATACTTTTCAACACTAAAAACGCACACACATTAAACTACGCAACAACGACTTTACTGTATGACGGCCTATGTCAATATATTAACCATATTACATGAATCCTATTGAACTAAACCAACACTATTTATATCTGCATGTTCTTTACAAATCTTGTTTGTCTCGCAATGGTCGAGCCCGAGAGGTGAATGTTTCCTATTTTTGTAATATTTTAATATATAATATTGCATGGATTGAACCTTTGGAATACTATCACAAGGTGCAAACTTAGATATATTGAACCCGGGGCGCCAATAGTATAATTTATAGCAGGAGTACCGAACGGGCCATTTTTTAAAATAATGTCTCATTATACTGCATTTGGCCTGAACTGAATTCTAAACTTCTTTAAACCTGATGATTATTTGTATTTATCGAATGGTTTTATTCTTTATTTGCCAGCAAGGAACACAGAAAATATCTTGCCAGCAACTTTGCACACATTTGCCAGCAGAATAAAATATTGATACACAGACGTGTTTATTTTGCGCATAGTTTGAAAAAGAATCTTTGTGGACTTTGTTATGTAAATTTTATATGTACAAATGCACCACAGTAATTATGCAATATCCAAACGAGTGGAATCAACCGACGCAACTTCACGGAAAACTTATTTTGATATTGATTTTCCAAAGAATATGTTTCTACGAATTCATGCACCTAATTAATTTTGTTAGCGAACCGAAATGTTTGTTGAGCAGGCAGGAGTACCACGGGATTTATTCGGTGAAATATATATTCTGCGGGGAAATGTCCCTAGCTGGCATTTACACACAATATTATAAAAATGAACATTTACTTCTTGATTCATTTCAAGAAACTAGATTCATATAATGCAATAATTTCACAAAATAAACTCCGTTGTGAGCAAAGTAGAACATGAGAATATACTCATTTTGGTGGCTTTTAGATGGTCATGATACATTTAGGAGAATCTATTCTTCCTGATTTTAGGGCTTTCCTGGCTGGCAAACAAAGAATAAAGTTTTTCTTTATTTAAAGGAATAATATTTCACCACTTTCAGCTACTAATAAAATCGTTTCGTCACAAAATGTGTCAGATTAAACATTCTAAAAAAAATTTCGCTGGGTACTTTTGAGCAGCCTTATTTGAAACTGGATGCATATTATTAGAATGCGTTCTTGCAAAAAAGATGTAAAAAGCGACTCGGGTTCATAAGGTTATACCAAAAGAATGCGGCCGAACATAAATAAGGCTATAAATATGTGTATATAAATGAGATTGAGTGTAAGCGTCTGAGTAAAGTAGACATTGTTCTGCAAATAACGCTTGAGGTAACAAAGCAAAGACGTTTTATGATCTGAATGATCATATGCTCTCATTTTACCAATACATGCATTTTCGTTATGTTTGAGCGTTTAAAAAAAATGCTCATGGATGCAAAGATTGTATATGATTTGTGAAACTTGCTGGGGAAAAGACCGCCCCCCCCCCCCATTGTGTACCTATATATCCAAATATGCCACAAAAATATTATATTTGATTATTTATAGCTTAGTAAATAAAATCTTCATACATTTTACCTCGTAATTAAAACAACGTACCGAAAATCACACCATATCTCGTGAACATACCAGAAGTGTATTTGAATTACAGGTTACACATTTGGGGATTCAGTTTGAAACGCATTTTCCGAGTGAACTAATTATGAAAATAATATTATTGCGCACTGAATGATTCTTTAACCAGGTCAACATTTCAGGCTGCAATAACTTAACTTTTATTCTACAAACCTCATATTAGAAATGTTGGCCTGGAGGTGTGTTATAACTGTCATAAGGCGATAGTTAAGTTATTTACATGCAATACGCATTTTGCCAAATATGTCATTCACTGGCAATGGTTTTGTTTGTGTAACCTTATACATAGTTTTAAAACTTCAAATCATAAAGTTTTATGGAATGGTGTGTTGCTTGCCAGTACATCACTTAATTGTCCTTCTGTCAAGTGACATTAGCCACTTTTGCGATCGCGATTGCGATTTTGCAATTAATCCATAGTCAGCAATTTCGAATTGACTTTCATTTTGATTGTTTGCCACAATCTCTCGACGGTGCCTAGCCGCACAAAACAACATAAGGGTGCGTTCAGCGGGTCAGCGGGTATTTGCGTCTGCGTTTGCGGAATTTAAATTTGTATAAAATATAGTAAGCCCTGCGATATCAATACCGTAGGAATCGCTATGTTTTATACCAATTTAAATTCCGCATACGCAGACGCAAAGAGCCGCTGAACGCACCATAAAGTGAATATTGAAGTCAACACGGGTGGTTGCTGGAGATCTCGGCGCGTAATTTAATCTAGCTGACATCGCGACTTCCGGAAATGCAATGCGTTCTCTTCTTTTAAGGAAAATTAAGATGGTCCATTTCTATTTCGTTTAGGACTTTTCTTTTAAAACAATTACTTCTATTACTAGTCTTCAGTCATGACAACTCCAGTAAATGTAAAGTATATAGTGTTAAATTATCTTTTCCTCTTTCTCCACCAGGGGCGCTGTGTGTCGACTTTGGCGACCCGGAGACGCTGGCCTTGACCATCGGATGTGCGATCGGAGGCGTGATCGTACTCATACTGGTGGTCACCCTATGCGCTTTCTGCTACTTGTGAGTTAATTTTATGGTAAATACAGTAAGGGGTCCATAAGGGGTCTTACTCAAATGCATCCTCAGACCTATATAGGTTTTTTTTGTCCGAAATTCGTTTATAAAACGGTGTATAGGCAATCGCCGTAGGCAATCGTATAGACTGGCGTGTCCATGCTTGCGTATTGTTAGTGTTTGAGATATGGTAAGGTAGAATATTTGAGTTGATAAGTTGTATCTGTACAATAATAAAGCAAGCGCCCCTAATGTCTTGGTTTTTGAATGTTTTGAATATTTTTTTATATTTCGAGAAAATTGGGGCAATCGCAAACGTACATGCTTAGTCATTTACATTAGGTTTCTCGTTGAAAATAAATATTGTAATTCAAGCGTGTATTGCAATGACATTGCATTAATCAAATTTCATTTAGTTTGAAACGTATGACACCCTAGGGAATGGCGAACTGTTCTCGAAACTTCAAGTCACTTTAACTGTAAAATGTATGACCATCCTTAAAGGATGTCAGTCACGTCCATTTTGCTTTTCGATGCGTGAAGTTCTTTATGGTCTTTTGATATGCCAAGTTTCACATTTTAATTTGCGGTCAGATAACTATGTTAATTCATATCTTAAGTGTGACGTTAGAATTGCATGACAAGAAGTCTTCATATCGTATATTTCAGTATCAAATTGATAACCGTTTATATCATAAATATATTTATACAGGCGCGGATCCAGAAAAGATTGAACCTGGGGGCGCCAATTTTGGCGAACAGGGGACCATTCAATATATATCTAGTTACTGCCAAATAACGGTGACGATAATGTGCGTCACATCACCTATGAATGAACCTATTCACACTCTACGCATGTTCATTAAGAATTGAATTTAATTTAAAAATGTACAACAACAAGCAACATTTTAAGCAAGTAATATATTTTTCATTAATCAGTCGTTACCATAACCTTCATGAAGCAGCATCTCCAATTATTTATAAGTTTTTGATGATTCTTCATAGACTTACGAACATTAAGGACACAAAGGATGTTTTCAACTGGTCAGTTAATGAAATTAATCATTTTGTCGACGGGTGCCTTCAATTAGAACCTAAATGATAAATTTAAAAAAAAATGTTTGTACTTTTGTACGCTTTATAGAGCCCTCGCTGAAAACTTATCTGAAAGAAAAAATATATATAACGATGCTTTCTTAGGTTTTCGAACGTCTCCCGTAGTTGGCTAAAATGCCGTTTTACGTTCGCCCATTTGACGACATCCGGAACCTACTCGGCACGGATCGTCCGCAAAACTCGCATTCGGATGGAACGTTTAGATGGACGCCCTACATTGGATCCATATGAAAGTTTTTTTTCGGACGTCCTTTTATTTCCTGCCATCCGATGAACGTAATTCAGACGTCCGACTCGAACAACCAAAATATACCGCATCATTTTGACGTTACTCTTTGGTTTCTACAATAAAATTTGTAACATCAGAGTAGTTACAAACACACATCCCCACCAAAAAAATAGGCGTTCAACCATTTTTGGTACTCATTATTCTGTGTGAGTTATACACACTTCCTTCCACCTTCAATAATTTTTACTTAGGCTAAAATAACCAGTCAAATCTGTATTCCTCTTTATAAAAAGTCTTCTCCGCATGTCAATGTTTGTTTTGGGACAAAAATAGGTTTTCCTCTATACATTTTGTATATGCAAAAAAGGGATTACATTGTTCAGTCAGTGAGGATTTCCTCTCAATGCAATAGGAACCCTCATTATTAAACAGATAATATTTTCACTTGGAATTTTAGGAAATAGAATCTACGTACCCTACATTTACATTTAACTTGTAACCTTATCCCTTATCAGCGCATATAGAAAAACACTGAATATGGCCTTATAAATACCCCATTTTTCCTTATTTTCATTTACTATTCGGCTTTCAAGATGAATAAATGTTCAAGGGCAATTATTTACGAATTTAGTTCAGCAAAACAATTCGTCCTGTCAGTGCTGCCTTGGCGTTCAAATGCAACCTGTTTACTTGTCCTTAAGGTGTCTTCATGCATTCTCTGATATATTTTCGATGAATGTTCAGGGTCGCAAATGTTAAAAAGCCCGTATTTTTTCCGTGCACAGAAGAAATAAATCTTTATGTTTTTATACAAAAGTGGCTTTCGAGCTTTCGGTTTTCGAGCTTTTATTTCGGGATTTTTTGTTTGCGTGAACGCGCCTTAAAGCTTTAAACACGTTATTAACCTCACTTGCGTCGATGAGTTCCCAAAATGTAGACCTAAAAAGGGTTTTTTTTAATAAAAACAAGGAGTCGCATGCAAACTTCCAATGAGACCAGGCCCTAATATAATCTGGAAAAAAATCCAAATGCATATATGGTAAAATCAAGTTTCCTGTGAGCCCTACCTATATTCTACCTATACGAAAATCCACTGTTTTACTCCTGCCTGTCTTGGGTACACACTCGGGTTTATTTAGAAAAGATATTTGCTCATTTGAGGTTACCCTACTACAAATATTTCGCATGAGTGACAGTCCTGATAATTTGTATAAACTTAGAGAATGTATTCATATAAAGAATGATATACATGTATGTTAAGATCAGGGCATGGCACCATAATCAATCTCTATCTACCTTTTTAGCATTCTATATATCTGAACCGTTTTGCCTTTTAAAATCGGAAATAAATTTGTCAAGGTAGGCTGTGATATATATCGGGGTTCCTTTTGAAATTTCATTGGCTGGGTTCCATTATTCACAAGATCTATATATGTTTTAGACTACTGATGTATCCTAATCGAATAACACCGAATTTTTACGATTATGTAAAAATGAAATGCCCTATCATATCAATATTTACTGGGCTGAATGTAGGTCCTCTAGCTGCAACTACATTTCAAATTTCAAAAATCTATCTCTATCCTAAATATGCACAATGTTGGGAACTGAAGACGATTTCGAGGCTAAAAACGGCTAAGTCCACCATGTAAAGTGAATGGGGGACTTAGCCGATTTTAGCCTCGAAAGTGGCTCCAATTCCCAACATTGTGCATATTTAGGATAGGAGTAGATTTTTGAAATTTGGAATGTAGTTGCAGCTAGAGGACCTACATTTAGTCCAGTGAATATTTATATGATAGGGCATTTCATTTTTACATAATCGTAAAAATTCGGTGTTATTCGATTAGAATACATCAGTAGGTTCATAATCTTGCACTGATCATTGAAGCTGAAACCTACATTGACGCAATACAAGATACAGTCAAAGGGTGAACACATGCATGCAAATGGGATAATTACATAACTGTTAAGTTGAAATCGTGTATATAAATAAAGGATATATTAATGCCGATATAGAAATGATAAGATAAAAAAAACTATAACTATCGAGATTTTTCAATTGGAGAAGGCGTTAGAGGTTGTAAAAATACTTCTTAAGTGGAACTCTATGTAGCTCTATTGAATTCTCTATTGCCATGATTTGTTAATATATTTTTGTAATGCGTTTTCGCACAGCATTTAGTTAAAATTTACCATCAAAATACAATTTAATACATGTTTCAAACATTTAAATTCCCTTTTCTTTAAGTTTGATATAGAAACTTTTGGCAAAGCATACACTCTTGCATATTTAGTATATTACAGTATTTGAATACAATTTACGTAAATCTTGCTGTTTTGCAGTCGAAACGAAGGCAGTGAAACCCAGAGTCATCAAGGCCGCAGTTTCAACTATGACTCCGGCTTCCAAACCCGCATGCAAAACGGTCACCCCGCTGCATACCCACCCAACCACCACCCTAACAACCACCACCCTAGCAACCACTCCAGCGTCCTAAACGGCTCCAGCCAACAGGGCGGTAACCAAGACAACATGAACATGCCGGGCGTATGGACCACCAACCCATCCATGTACATGGGACCACACCCTCCGCAGCAACATCCGGGGGGCCAATACATGACCAATGGTTCCTACGGTTCGAACCCACGACCTGGGTATGGGCCGGTGCCGCCCCCAGGTCAACAGCATTCGATGGGCAGGGGTCCGCATCCGGCTCAGCAACAAGGGTCGATGCCACTACATTATATGAATGGATATTATACGCAGGACCCGCATCAGCAGCAAAGGCAGCAGAGACCACAGAATAAAAGTGAGTTTTTCCGAAAAGATTTTCCAAATATCTTCAGTCTATGTTTTAATTTTGAAACTTTTTTATAAGAAAACCTATCCATTGCTTCAGCGCCCGAAATATGGGCTTGCCTCTATATGTGGATATTCAGCTGTTATATGAAAACAGAGGTTTAGAATTTGTCTATAACTTTAACAATAATGATGCCTTCAATTTCTTATAGGCCTACAATACTTGTATTAAACTTATGTATGAAGTTAAGACATATAATGTTGTGGTTGTTTCACAGAGAGTTGGTACCACCGGACCATAGGTCGAGCTCAACAGGCACTGAAGAATATTCCTGCAGTTTTCCAGGTCAAGCAATCCAGTGAGTCCAGTGTATTTATTTATTATTTAGTGTTTTTTTTTTCATTTAAAATATATATAGTTTTCTAGAATAAAGAAACAAATTGTGTAAAAGATTCGCAACCGTGCTATTCGAATCATAAGAAAATGGAATTTAAAATGGATAGTACATGAAGTTAAATCAGTGGTATCTAAAATCCCTGAATATAGCATAATTTGAGTTTCACTAATCTTTCGCAGATTTATTAAAAAATGTAATTATGTTCCCTTATAAAGAGTGTCTCATTGTCTAATTTGTACAATCCATATAATGATTTGTTGGCTTGGATTTGACTACATGCATACATGTATATAGACTCTTTCACATTATTCCAATGTCTAATTTTGTACAAATCGACGGTATATTCATATCGTGTATTGCCTATTTAGCATGCAATTTCACGATGTATCAACATCGGTGACACGCTACGTTTATTGACGTCAACACCTATTGTCAGTCTTATAATTTACAATCACACGGTCGTAGGTTATTTTTAAACTTGAAACGTACGATTGTCGATGGGCATTTCCTATTCATTCAGCATCAATAGAAGACGTGTTGCTTCTAGATATCCCTCTTATTTTGAAAACTGAAGAGGCTACTACATAATGCACATTAAAATTATAAAATATGGAACTCTGAAATATGTATTCATTTGTGAAATTACTCCCTCAATACAATCCTACATACAGTATTTAAGATGTGTCTTCCCCTCATGATAAAATCAAACATCAAATATGAATAATATAAATCACAGCAATAAATCAAAAAAGGCAATATATCAAAACAACATCGCAACTTTTGCAAGGTTTGATACGATTCGATAAAAACATACATATAGAGCTCATATGTTCAATATTCTATGTTTCAGCTAAAGAAACAATGACATACAAGAAGATGCTCCAAAAAGAAGAAGAAATGAAACGACAGCAACAAGCGATGCGCAACGTCCGGTCACGTCAAAATGACGACGTCACACCTGCGGCGCGTGAACGTCACGACGTTAGCAGGACGTCATCTAATGCTAATCGACTGCCTAGGAACGGCGCGGCCCCGCATGTGGGCAATGGTAGTGTGATCATGGGTCGGGTATGTGTAAGTTCCTGTTGGCTTTGAGCGTTTTGTTATAACGGTTTAAAGTTTAATAATTTTTGAATTATGGTGTGACTGGGGTTGCTTAGTTTAATTATATACGAAAATACCTGAAAAGAATGGAATTTGAAAATTAAGCTGATATATTTATGCAATATGCCTTGTATATGAAAATGGAACAGAATACTGACCGTTTAACAGAATATACTGTTTTAATTCGCAGTTTTTCACGAATCAAAACATCCAGATACATTGTATATCAATTATGTTATAGGAAGAGGAGCATCCCGACATTCCTCCAAATGACCCTCACGTCCCTACAGGCACTGAAGAGCCAACCAATTCAGTACCACCACTCAATCTCCCCGACGACGGCCCGGAACCTCCCGTTGCTAAGGCATTTAGCGATTACCGCGAACCCGCCGACGTTCTCCCTCCCGCAAACGAAAACCCCCACGTCGCACGCGCATTCAGCAGTTACGAACGCGGTCTTGACAACAACAACCGTTTCGTTGCTAGGGCTTTTTCGAGACAGGAATCCGAGCATAAATACGCGCTGCCACATGACGCACTACCCATGACGCAAAGTGAGTTTACGCTCAATCGCAATCAACAACGGATATCCGGTACAGCTCGCAGTGATGAACCTTACAGTCCTTATATGGCTAAGAAGTACAGTAACTATGTGCCTGGATCTGGCGGTTCAGCAGGACGCGTTGTGGATTCGCGTATCCCTGGGCAACGCGGCGTTGTCATGCGATCGCCTAGTGATTTGCAGCGACTGGGTAATTATCGATCGGCGAGTCTTGAACGTTATGCGTCGCAGTATCGTAGTAATATGCCACAACGCGGTCGTACTAAAGCGGAGATTATCGCGCAGGAGAAGGCTGCGAATTTAGCGGCAAAACAGCAACAAAAGTCAAAGAAATCGAAACTATCGCCAAGAGACAAACACGTTGTTGGTATCATGAAAGGCGGTAGCAATAAACAGGCATCAGCGCAAGCCACGCCACAAGGTACGCCACGACAACAAACAGGAGTCGGCGTGGCTCGTTCCTATCAGACAGTGCCTGGACCAAAGAATACTCCCACCCAAGTGAGTCAACACCACGCAACACAGCTCACTACACAGGCAACACAGTCTTCGGCATATGTGGCCGCCCAACCACCTGTTCATACTTCCCAACCAATATCCGCGCATGCGCAAACACATAACTCACAGCAACATTTTATCCCACAATCAACGCAAGACGTACATCGCAGCACACCCGCCTTAGTCGAGGACGACCCCATATACGCACGCCCCGTGAAACTAAACAAAAAGGACAAACGCAGTGACGACGCTAACCGCCCCTTGTCTATCGACGTTCCCACATCGAATCCGGCGCCTTTTGTCGCGGTGTCACCGGATACGCCTATCAGTCCGGAGCCGCCCGCCGTTCCCCCGCATCCCTCGCCCGCAGAAGCCAAGACGCCGCAACAACAAAGGCAAAGGAGAAGGATGAAGAGCGAGAGCGCGTCGGCCGATTTCGCGCTCGCAGGTGGGTGTCAGGGTTATGTTTTGTTTACGGAATCAGTAGCGAATCTGCATAAGGGGGGTTAGGGGTTGGAGGTATTTAGCTACGGGAATGTGTCGAAAACCTTTATTAGGGTTTATTTCAATCTTATTTGAAAAGCAAAATTAAATGTCACTGGCTAAGTATAACTTTATTCGTTTCAATGTTTAGTATATACAGGGCTTAAATTTGGGTGTCCTGTTCGTAGTTTCTTTTGTCTTATGTAGATTCATGCGTGTTCCGTTATGCCACTGTTTTCGCAAATAGAAATAAATTGATTTTTCTAAAGAAAATTGGTTTTTAAAACCGGAAATTGAAATTGACCATGAAAACCAACATGTACAGCATGAACAGGAAATATAGAACGTCCTGCTATTAATTACCGATCCTAGTTCATTAATTATTTTAATTTGCATAATAATAACCACATGATTTGAAAAATTAGGCAAAAACGAAACATTCAGCGTTAAGATAATGCACCAGATTCATAGTTCATGCATGTCCAATTTGCATTAAATTCAAAACATTATGTTTTTAGATACCCTTTACAGGATCACCGTGGCTTTTTATTTCCTTGATGAATTAAGTGATGCGTCGCAATGATTTCCACCAATTAAAACTATAAAAATTTAGCCGCAATGGTACGATGCATGATTTTAGAGTCCCTGTGTCCTGCATGCATATAATAGTTTGCATTGTGCTGGTAAATTGTTCTTTTTTAAACATTTATTCCTTGACTGACGTTCGACTCTTAAAGCATTGGTCTGAGCATGTATTCATAAGCGTTTCAGGATGAATATATGAAACTGACCGAACGAATTCTGACTACACCGAAACAAAATTTGATGTAGTGAAAGCATTTTTGAGTTATCTTTCTCCAATACATTTGTATTGGTGGTGGACAGCTTTTTGCCTTACATCTGGAATATCTAAAGATATTTACTTTCGTGTCGCACGGTACCGGTATATCATTCTTCGTATTGTGGCCCTAATGGTGCGGCCAGGCTAATCTGCGATCTCTGCAAAATCGAAAATATAGTCAAATAAATATCGCTGTCGATATGTATTTTAGCATATTTTCCCCCTTTCGCAGCGATCACAGTTAAGCCTGGCCGCACTATTATTCGGTCTACGATATATAGTTTTTTACTCGGGTATATATCATGAATTGATTAAACAGTGGATCCAATGGTACTATGAATAAAAGGTGTTCTCTACTTGTTCAAATAAGCTTATGGATTTAGGTCATTTATTATATTATTTACATGCTCAATAAGCGTGAATTCTAGTTACAAACGCGTTTTACATTTTACGGTCTGGCTGCACTCATATATTCTTTTCATACATTCTTTATTTTATCTATAAACCCCGACTTTTTAAGAACTTATTTTTCAAAAGCTCTAAAAATGCTAGAAGTCTCGTGTTTTACAGTTTAACAATCTTGTGCGACTTGAATATTAATTTGCAGGGCATGCTATAAACTATTATAAATTATAGTTATATTCCCATCATTCTGAACATTAACAGCAAAACAAAGTTCAAAGCTATGTAAATCCACCATTCTAGTAATTATAGGACTTTTTCATATCATGCATGTTGTTTTTGGCATGTTTATGCATCGGTGTTTTATGGTCTACAAGCTCGTGTTGCACTGTTTCAACAGGATATACAGTAAATATGTATATTATTAAGCCATAATTTTGATACCAATCCTCCTAAGAAATAAAGTAACAATTTACAGTTAAAAGCAATATAAAGGATTCTTTGAAACGTGTTTTTCATTACGTTTTTTTGTGTTGGTTTGCTTTTATCTCGTAAAGATACGTTTCCTAGCAAATATAGAATATTAAATGCAATACGCTAGGTTAATAATTTTTGAGAAAAAAAAGCGTAGACCTATTTCCTTGTTTTAACTTTGAAATAGCTATTTAATTGTTCATGATATATTATATCACTTCATATTATTTTATTTATGTAAACTTGATCATCAAAATTAGAGTGTTTTCAGGATTTTGTAATGAGATTGTTTTTTTTTAGTCCTTAATTGTATCAAGGCGTATAAGTATCAACTGAAAGTTTGTCTCCGGTTCGACATCATCATGGTACTTATGTTTATGACGAAAATAACGACGTGAATACATTCCTTCTGGCCCTTGTGAGTACGTAATCTCGACGTTGCCCGACGTTTTTCTGCATGGGCTGTTTATTTATCACATACAGTGTATGTAATATTGGTTACTATGTACTTTATTGGTTGTCAGGTGATGACGTCACGTCGAGTGCCTTTCAGTTTCTCGATGACATTGACACGGACGCAGACGCCTCGTTTCGAGTGGAGGAGCAGAAATAGAATCGCCATGGTAACGACGGTAAATTGAAGGGTTCTTTGCCCGAAGAATCGATTGCGTTGGTTTAAGATTCAAATGATAACAAAACATATAAAAAACGTTGTGTTTGCGCAAATATATATCATTGGAGACGCGTCAATCTTAAACGTCATAACGTGTTAAAGAATTATGTCACACAAAGCAAACAGAAATGCTATTTGTATATGAATCATATCCTTCTAAGGGATTATACGGAATATAAATTGATTTTTAGATTCGATAATATTTAAATAGTTATATATAATAAAGTTTATGAATTTTCCTTCTTAGATATTTGTTTTAATTTTTCAGTGTGTTCAACGTTCAAAACGTCGAGGAACAACGAGAATGCAAATTTGGTTTTCAATTTTCATCACAAAAAGTATAACATGTGGTGTTACAACAGGCAATGTGGACAAGTTAACAAAGTTACTCAATTTAACGTATTCAAATGCAAGTTATTACATAAGTTTGTTAAATAAGGTTAAATAAGGTTGAAGTTTATTTAAGGATATTTTTGCAGACTCAGACTTTATATGTTATAGTTATAGATGAGTATGGAACTGTTTCATGAATAAGGATGTGTCAATATGTTAATATAACAATGTATATAAACAAGCTGCGATAGATAAGGGTTGTTAACTAATATTTTGTAATTTAAAAAATATGTATCGTTATAACATTGGTATGAAATAGTCATTTCGCATAACTAATAAATTCAATAACTTCAATCAAATAAAGAAGGGTGTACCTGTAAAAGTATCTACAAAATATATCGAAAATATTAATGTAGAATTTTTTTATTATAAACTGGTGTGTTTGAAATCATCAAGGAAAATCTTATTTTACTCATTCTTTACCACTTGCCATTTTAATTGTGATATTTATGTAGAATGAAATACTATCATATATGGTGCTATCCAAGTGCTGATAATTACTTGTGCCTATTTGTCTATTTTTGTATATTTTTATAATTTGTGAATTAGTGATATGCCATAAAGTGGTATCATGCTGAATAATTGAATAAGTGAACTCAAATTTGATTGTTTTGTTTATATGTGACTGCAATATTAATGTTCAAAAGGTCATTGAAAGTTATTCAAATAAACGCATTTAGAAAAGATACTGTTTTATTTCCGCGTCTTTGACTGGTCATAATGCTTATCCATGTAGTTTCATTCAAACAATTATAACTATATAAATTTCTCATTCAATCATCATAACTTTCATTTTTAAGTGGACATAGATGATGATTTTACTAAGTTCATGCAAAGCAAAAGCGCGCAAATGTTATTTAAAAGCACTATTCGAAATGAGACAAATATATAAATTGCTAGGTTTCTATACAAATGTAGCTTTTGGCTTTGAAACTTTCTATCTTTATTCAGTTAATCTATTCTAGTCAAGAACACAACGTACAGGTGGGCATGTATATAAAAACATATGTAGGCCGATGTAACATATCTATTTGTAATATTATATAATTTATAAACGTTTTCTGATTTCTTGAATATACACTTTTTTAAAGTATATTTCATTCATTCAGCTATTAATTTTTCATACGACTATAAATAGTATATTTTACTATTCGTTAGGTATACTCTCCAGACTATGCCCGTATTCTTTTGGAAGAACTCTATACCGGAGACAGATACGGTTGCTGCATCCATTCCAAAAGAACAGTGCCCCGAAAAAAGTTGCATATAACCATGTTCGTGAACATAGTTCTTGTGGAATGGTTACTGTTACCGTATCAGTCCCCTGGTACAGAATAGTCCAAAAGAATGCGGGGTAAGATAAACCGTCGTACACACCCATTACATACCCACAATGTCCTAATGACATACGTGAAACCCCTCCAGGGTGCTTATTACATACAGACACCTCCACAAGTGTGGAAACTTTTGTTTGGAAGAATAATTTTCATATTTTGAGAAGTACTTTTTTCCTGAAAATTTACAGGGTACTAGACTAACCTTTAAACAAGGAATAACACAAAAATCCGTTCGCGGTTATCGCATACTGTATTTGTTATGCGACTTTTGCGAAGACGGGTATTGGTGCGTTCAGCGGGGACTTGGCGTCATGCGTCTGCGGAATTGAATTGGTATAAAATATAGTAAACCCAGCGGAATTCGAATTTGACGCAGGCCTAAAATCTTGCGAAAAGTGTTCAGCGGGGGCTTCGCGTCAGCGGAATTTAAAATTAAATGGTATCAAATAGAGTAGTAAACAAAGACTTAAACGGATTAAGTCCGCGTCAGCGTCTGCGGTTTTGCGTCAGCGGAATATCATTTGAAGTTTGCACACTTTTTGAAATCTTAGTTAATCCAATTAAGACCGCTTCTCGCTCGAATGTTTCGTTTTTCAATGTTTTTTTTGTATGATATACCATATATCAACAGTAACTTCAATGGTAGAACTTAAACATAGTCTACCATTTCAATTTATTTGTGCTTGCAGCGATGGTCATGCATGTCATTGTAAACAATTCATTTCGACACATGATAAAAAGCTATGGTCCTGACTACATCGAAAGCTTTTTAGTTTTTTTTTGTTTCATAACCGAATCCTATCTTCAAATGTATTCCTTACGGGAAACTCAAAATGTCACATAGAGTTTCGTTTGAAAACAAGTTGCGTTTTTAGTTTTTCATTAGAAATACATTGAAAGGCAGGGTTTGTAATGAAAAAAAAACTGAAAGTGTTCAATATGGCCAGGCCCTAATGGAATCATAGTAAAATAATAGATTACATAGGCCTTAGTTTTTCAATGTGATCTTGTTTTGTTTATTGACACTGTCTATTAAAACACTTCCTCAGTTAAAAATCATATTCATGAGTACTTCACATGTTTGTTAATTATCTATTGACAACATGACAACACATTGGTCCATAGAATTTATATTCAAAATGATCGGAATGATACAAGAATACACTGATGTTTACATTATGACATATAGAATCTCTACTATAATCAATAAAACAATATAAATTGATAGAATTGAACGGCTTATGGATACAATAAGTTTTAAAAAATCGAAATAAATAAAAAAGCAAGGAATAAATTATATTTATAATTAACTTTTTCTTATGGAACAAAATACTAAAGTGATAAAGGACTTGATCATGGGAATTTTATATAAAAGTCTTTGTTATAATGACCATGATACAACAAATCGTAAATATATTCCGCTGGCCGGTGAACAGTAATTCCGCTTGCCCCAAAGAATTCCGCTGACGCCAAAAACCCGCTGAACGCACCATATCACCCCAAAAAACGACAAACAAGCGTATATGCAGTGTACCAATGCGTGTGTTAGAGCTATGGGCTCTTACGCTAAGAGTGCATTATGGCTTTTTGGCAATAGGGCTTTTTGTCATTTTTTGGGATGACACCCGTCTTGGTAAAAGTCGCATAACAAATAAAGTATGTGATATTCGCGAACAATTTTTGGTGTTATTCCTTGTTAAAAGACAGGTCTAGTATCCTGTAACTTTTCAGGAAAAAAAATATTTCTCAAAATATTTGAATTATTCCCCTAAACCAAAATTTCCACACTTGTGGAGGTGTCTGTACATTTAAAAAGATCGCCTTAAATATCTGTCTATATGTTTTAAGCATGGGAAAGTCAATTGTTATAAATAACGACTCATCACGAACGAGGAAGTGAAATGTATCGCAGGTACCAAAAGGTCGCTGTATGAAACTGCAAAAAAGAAAAAGCTGTCATTTTTGACCATGTCATGAGACATGATTCCCTTCAAAGAGATCTACTGGAGGGCATGGTCGAGGGCAAGCGCGGAAGAGGGAGGCCAAGACTGCAATGGATGGGCATCACCTTCGAGAAGGCCAAGCGTACTGCCCTAGACAGAAGAAGATGGAGATTCTTGACCGGCAACGTCAATCGGCAGGCCACTTGGTAAGGTAAACTCGCGGGTAAAGTTGTAAAGTTCATTGGGATAGATAAATATAAGAGTCAACCTCGAATCAAATGATTGTCTAAAATTACTTGTAACTGAATCTAATGTGTGTCCTTAACAGAAGAGACATATTCAACTGCTATTTGACAGCAGAGGTTTTGAATTTGTCATATACGTTTCAACATAATAATGCTTCATATTTATTATATTGTAACTGTGGAGTTATATAATTCCAACATATATTGTTGTTTTACAGAGAGCTGGTACCACCGGACTATAGGTCGGGCTCAACAGGCACTGAAGAACATTCCTGCAGTCTTCCAGGTCAAGCAATCTAGTGAGTAGCAAACCCTTTCTTGAAATGGAGTCCCATGTAATTAATTCTTATAACGTGTAGTTATCATTAAAAGATGCCAGTCGTCTAGAATAAAGAAACAAATCGTGTTTAGGCTACATCACCGTGTTATTTGAATCATATGAAAAAGGAATGAACATGATGTTAAATCAGTCGTATCTGAATTTCGCACAATTTGAGTTTCAGTTACTACTGTCCTTCACAGATTTAAAATAAAATTTTCCTTAGAAAGAATGTCTCAATGTTTTTATGTCAATTCCGTATAATGATTTGTTGACTTGGATTTGACTGTACATGCATGCATTTTTAACATTATTCAAACGTCTATTATTTTGTACAAACATAAGGTATATTCATATCGTGTATTGCCTATTTAGCATGCAATTTGACGATGTATCAACATCGGTGACACGCTACGTTTATTGACGTCAACACCTATTATCAGTCTTATAATTTACAGTCATACGGTCGTAGGTTATTTTTAAAATTGAAACGTACGATTGTTGATGGGCATTTCCTATTTATTCAGTATCAATAGACGACTCGTTGCTTCTTGATGTTCCTCTTATTTTGAAAACTAAAAATGCTGCTACATGTCTGTCCATTAAAATTGCAAAATATGGAATTTAGAGATGTGTATACACTGTACATTCTTTTTGTTTGTGTAATAACAATAACTCCCTCAAAACAAAACATCTGTGTCTTCCACTCATGAACCAAACCAAACATCACACATGAATAACACAACCACATAAATAAATCAAATATATTACAACGTCGCAACTTTTTACAAGGTTTGATTATTATACGATTCGATAAAAACATCAGTAATACATTTACTCATTATATCGTACACAGCTCGAAATATTATATGTTGCAGCTAAAGAAACAATGACCTACAAAAAGATGCTCCAAAAGGAAGAAGAAATGAAGCGTCAGCAACAAGCAATGCGCAACGTCCGATCACGACAAAATGGCGACGTTACATCTGCGGCGCGTGAACGTCACGACGTCAGCCGGACGTCATCCAATGCTAATCGACTGCCTAGAAATGCTGCGGCACCGCATGTGGGCAACGGCAGTGTGATCATGGGTCGGGTATGTTTGTTTTGAGCGTTTTGTAATAACGATTTAATATTTTAGTAATTTTAGAATTATGTTGTTATTGGTGTTGCTTATTTTGATTTCGTACAAAAATACCTAAAGGGCATGAGAATCGAAAAACTTAGAATGATATAGTTATATAATTTATCTTGTAGATCGAAATGGAACATAAAAATGACAGTTTAGCAGACAAATATACTATTTTCAAATACATCTTTTTAATTCGCAGCTTTTCTTTAATTTACCTATCCTCACATCCAAATATATTGATGTTCTTATAGGAAGAAGAACATCCTGATATTCCTCCAAATGACCCTCACGTGCCTACAGGCACTGAAGAGCCAACCAATTCAGTACCACCTCTAAATCTCCCTGACGACGGCCCGGAACCTCCCGTTGCTAAGGCATTCAGCGATTATCGCGAACCCGCCGACGTTCTTCCTCCTGCACACGAAAACCCCCACGTCGCCCGCGCGTTTAGCAGCTACGAACGCGGCCTTGACAACAACAACCGTTTCGTCGCTAGGGCCTTTTCGAGACAGGAATCCGAGCATAAATACGCCTTGCCACAAGACGCATTACCAATGACGCAAAGTGAGTTTACGCTCAATCGCAATCAACAGCGGGTATCGGGTACAGCTCGCAGTGATGAGCCTTACAGTCCTTATATGGCTAAAAAGTACAGCAATTATGTACCTGGATCTGGCGGTTCAGCGGGACGCGTTGTAGATTCACGTATCCCCGGGCAACGCGGCGTTGTCATGCGATCGCCGAGTGATTTGCAGCGTTTGGGTAATTATCGGTCGGCAAGTCTTGAACGTTATGCGTCACAATACCGGAGTAATATGCCGCAACGCGGTCGCACTAAAGCGGAGATTATCGCGCAGGAAAAGGCTGCGAAATTGGCGGCAAAACAGCAACAAAAGTCAAAGAAATCGAAACTGTCACCAAGAGACAAACATGTTGTAGGTATAATGAAAGGTGGCAGCAATAAACAACAGACATCAGCACGAAGCACACCGCAAGGAACGCCACGCCAACCAACGGGTGTTGGTGTGGCTCGTTCCTATCAGATAGTGCCTGGACCAAAGAATACTCCCACCCAAGTGACTCAACACCACGCAACACAGCCCACTACACAGGCAACACAGCCTTCGACCTATGTGGCCGCCCAACCACCTGTTCACGCTTCCCAACCAATAACTGCGCATGCGCAAACACACAACTCACAACAACATATAATCCCACAGCAACCACAAGACGTACATCGCAGTACACCCGCCTTAGTAGAGGACGACCCCATATACGCACGCCCCGTGAAACTCACCAAAAAGGACAAACGCGATCCTGCAGACGCTAACCGCCCCTTATCAATAGACGTTCCCACATCGAATCCGGCCCCTTTTGTCGCGCTGTCACCGGATACGCCTATCAGTCCGGAGCCGCCCGCTGTTCCCCCGCATCCCTCGCAAACCCCGCAACCCGTAGAAGCCAAGACGCCGCAGCAACAAAGGCAAAGGCGTAGGATGAAGAGCGAGAGCGCATCGGCTGATTTCGCGCTGGCAGGTGGGTGGCAGGGGTTTGTATATATTACGGAATCAGGGGCGAATCCGCATAAGGGGGGTTAGGGGTTGGAGGTATTTAGCTACGGGAATGTGTCGAAAACCTTTATTAGGGTTTTTTTCAATCTTATTTGAAAAGCAAAATTAAATGTCACTGGCTAAGTATAATTTTATTCGTTTCAATGTTTAGTATATACAGGGCTTAATTTTGGGTGTCCTGTTCGTAGTTTCTTTTGTTTTATGTAGATTCATGCGTGTTCCGTTATGCCACTTTCTTCGCAAAAAGAGATAAATTGAATTTTCTACAGAAAAAAATGGTTTTTTAAACAGGAAACTTAAGATGACCACGAAAACCACCATGTAAAGCACAACATGAATAGGAAATGTCGAACTTCCTGCTTTTATTTACGGATCGGAATTCATTAATTATTTCATTTGCATTAAATTAACAACTTGATTTCAAAATTAGCCAAAAAAAAACAAAATATTCAGCGTTGAGAAAATGCACCGGATTCATAGTTAATTAATGCCAAATTTGTGTTTAACTCAAAACATTATGTTTTTAGATACCCTTTATAAGATCACAGTTGCCTTTCATTTCCTTGATGAATTAAGTGATGCTTCGCAATGATATCCACCGATAAAATCTAGAAAATCGAGTCTCACGGTATGATGCATGATTTTAGGGTCCCTGTGTCCTGCTTGCATATCGTTTGCATTTGTGGTAAATGGTTGTTCTTTTCTAAACATTTGATTTCTTGACGTTCGACTCTTTAAACACTCACTCTGAGCATGGCTCCATAAGCGTTTCGGGTTGAATATATAAAACTGACCGAATGTATTCTGACAACAACAAAATTTGATGTCGTGAAAGCGTTTTGGTGATTTCTTTCCCCATTACATTTGTGTTGGTGGTGGACAGCATTCAGCCTCACTTCTGAAATATCTTAAGATATTTACTTTCATGTTGCATGGATATAAATCTTCGTACTTTGGACCCTTTTGGTGCGGCTAGGCTAATATGCGATCTCTGCGACATCAAAAGGAAATCATAGTCCAAATAATATCGCTGGCGATATGTATTTGAGCATATTTTCTTTCCTTTTTGCAGCGAAACGGGTGAGCCTGGCCGCACTATTATTCGGTCTACGTTATATCTGGTCTATTTACCTGGGTATTTATCATGAATTGAGTAAGCGGATCCGACGGAACTATGAATAAAAGTTGTTCTCTTCTTGTTCAAATAAGCTTATGGATTTAGGTCATTTATTATATCATTTACATGCTCAATATGCGTGGATTCTATTTACAAACGCGTTTTACATTTTACGGTCTGGCTACACTCATATATTCTTTTCATACATTCTTTATTTTATCTATAAACCCCGATATTAATAAACTTATTTTTCAAAAGCTCTTAAAATGCTTGAAGTCTTGTGTTTTTAAGTTTAACAATCTTGTGCGACTTGAATATTAATTTGCAGGGCATGCTATAAACTATCATAAATTATAGTTATATTCCCATCATTATGAACATTAACAACAAAAATAAAGTTCAAAGCTATGTAAATCCACCATTCTAGTAATTATATAGGACTTTTTCATACCATGCATGTTGTTTTGGCATGTTTATGCATCGGTATTTTATGGTCTACAAGCTTGTAATTGCACTGTTTCAACAGGATATACAGTAAATATGTAAATTATTAAACCATAATTTTGATGCCAATCCTCCTAAGAAATAAAGTAACAATTTACAGTTAAAAGGAATATAAAGGATTCTTTAAAACGTGTTTTTTATTACGTTTTTTGTGTTAGTTTGCTTTTACCTCGTAAAGATACGTTTCCTAGCAAATGTAGAATATTAAAGGAACATTAAAAAGTTAATGTCAACTTTAGACCCTTATATTTCTTAAACGGGAAATGCAATGCAAAATGTTTTTGGTATTGCAAATTTCTATGAGAAATAGCGGTTGATTGACAAAATATATAATTTCAAAACCTTTAAATTAAAAAGATATTCAATAAAAACGTATTTTGTGACTTTTTTCTCATTTTCATTCCGAAATAATTGAGTCCATCCAAAGAGGGACTGAACTCTATTGGTCAGGGTCTATTACAGACAAAAACGGGCGTCTTTGTTAAGCAGTACCTTAACGGACGGGTGATCTAAATCAATAGAATTCTACGAACACCTTGACCCAAAAGGCAAACATGTTTACTTGTGAAGAAGTAGAATCTATTGGAAGTCACCACAAGTGTGTGTGTTTCATTTGGTTTAAGGGAGGGGGGGGGGCACTTATGATTCAAATAACTATACTGTAATTTGTATACGGAAAATATGTCGCCTTTTTATCCTGACAAAGTATGTCGTATAGATTCAAATCGATATCCATGGATTTTCTTTAAATATCGCACATGTTAAGCTATGAGTTTATAGTATTTCTAAAGTGATGTCCTCTTACTGAAAATAATTTAATAATATTTATATCAATGTTTCCCTTCGAAAAATTAAGCGGGTTATATCAATAACATGATTTTAGGATATTGAATAGATAGAAGAGATATGAAAAAAATGTCAAGGCCAAGTTCCTTGAAAATCTCCTATGAATGTCCCCCCCTCTTTGTGTCATAAAACAAGCTAAATATGATGCCTATTCAGTCATCTACAGGTAGAACACGGCCCTAAAATTTTGGACAAACTCATAAATTGAAATAAAGAGGGCCAAACTAATTTTCAAATGAGATAAATGCATCGGCACTATTTTGTAATTTAGAAAAGTCAACTATAAAAG
>LQRL01113704.1:120706-132383 GCA_001703475.1 Hydroides elegans
ACGCTTGAAATCAAGGATCATGTCTATGAATACAAGTTCAGATTTGCTTCCATGGCAAATCCCACCCCAGACCATTGCACTTTCGCCACCAAATGGCTCTCTGACATCAACAATTTCTTCGGCGTGTCTGGTCTCTCCACGTCGTCTCCTGACACGTAGCGTACGATCCGACATGTTGACCTTGCGCTCATCGACAAAACGACACTTGTTCCATTCTTGCCTTCTTTATCGCAAATGACTCGTTGCCCAATCCAGTCTTCGAATCTACGTTTATTTTCTTCAGTCAATGGAACATTGATAGCAGCGGATCGGGATTTTAGACCCACATTATGCAGACGGTTGCACACGGTTTGCGTTGATAGCGACCTTGCTCCCGCACCTTGTGTCGTGACCACTCGTTTTCGGATCTGTTTTGCTGGATAATGAAAAGAAATGCGAAAAAGATCATTATTTAAAAAAGTGTCAATCGCAATTCAATGACACATGCGGCAGCATAAGATGAAACAAAGAAATGCCAAAAATGAACATACGAATGAAAGTTACCTGGGCCCATATTTATCAAAATCTAAGTACGCTTACATTCTAACTTCTTAGTCAATATCTCTGTTATTACTAGATATTTCCACTTGAAACATTTCGAATAGCTTAAAATCGCATCAATAATTATTATTATAGCTGCTTAATTGTATATTTCCAGCTAGGAATTAAGATTTCACCCACTGACTTAGAATGTAAGCGTGCTTAGATTTTGATAAATATGGGCCCTGATAATTTGCGATATTTAACAGCTGTTGTCCTGATGAATTGATCTTCGCTCAAAGTTGCTACCTTTCGTCTGGGATTTCTAGGCAGGATCTAGGTTTTTATCAGAATTCGTTCGACGAAACTTTTGTGCCAGTTTCAATACATACAGGAGTACCCAGCGATTTATTCTGTGAAATATCTATTCTTTTCTAATGTCTATCTTGCTGGCATTTCCACAGAACAGAATAGATAAAATAGTGCATTCACGATATTTCGTATTTTCCTGGCAATTTACACGAATAAAACTCAAGTCATAAATATGTTTCTAATCATCTTAACCACTTATAGTTTGACATAAAATGGGATAAAGGCATTGAAATATTATAAAGATGCACTTGTCTATATAAGATATACACAGCAAAGCGTAAAAAGAAGTCGTTTTTAATACATTCGCCAAAACTGCGTATCGTTTTAAAGATGTTTTATTCTGCTGGCAGTTCGGTGCAAAGTTCCTGGCACAACATTTTCTCTGTTCCTTGCTGGCAAATTAAGAATAAAACCATTCAATAATTATAAATAATGATGAAGTTTAGAGTAGTTTACAATTTGTTTTAGGCATAATACAGTAAAATGAGACACTATTTCAAAAATGGCTGGTTGGGTACTCCTGTACATATATAGCCCTGTGAAACACCAAACTGAATGGCAACATCTTTCTGCTTAGCTCCCTACTGGATACGACCCATTATAAAGGCCCTATCCTGTTGGGAATTCTGTTGGGAGATCCGATCCGGCATTGTTAATTCATACACAATCTTAAAGATTTTTAAATCCTTTGTTTTGATTACCATAAGTTGATAGAAGACTATAGCACAAGGTAAGAAAATCATGATCACGTAGGAACAATGTGCCAGACTAGTGGTCATTTTGCGAAATTTCTAATTCGACCCGGGTACGTTTGATTACACTTTACGCATCACTGCGCAACAGCGACGACTTTCTGTTTTGCTGTGTGAATGACGAAATGATAGCTCTATTATTTACCAAAATTAGGTATGTCGTTGTTTTTCTATTTTAAGAAAAAAGAGAAAAATTGACAAAAACAATAAAATCTATTCCTTATGAGTTGTGAGCATTTTATATTAGATTAAATATAGACAGTATGATCGATTTAAAGACCCTCAAAAATGTACAATATCGAGAATATGAAACGTCTAGTAAAAGTCTATAAAGACTATAAGCACCTCTTTGTTATATATCAGAAATCATGTAGACGTGCTAATCAGTTATTGAATCACCCCAAACCAGTTTTTGGGTCACTATTGGTCACAGAAACAGCATTTATGAACATTTCTTTATAAACACAAAACAATTAACACTTATGCATGTTCATGATTGCATTTGTTACGTTAAAAGTATATTTCATGTTTTTTTTCCTATTGAAAATAGTGAATGAGCCAAAAATTGGTTATGACTCAAAAACTGGTTTTCCCTTCTAAACATTATTGATCCCTAATGATACGAACTATTGAGAATATATAAAAATAAATCGCATATTGAATAAAATGTTAACAATATACTTATACCGATTTGAAAGATGTTTTTAAATATTTCAAAATGCCTTGCGCTAAGATGGAAATAACATACTAAGCAACGCTCATTATATGGGCATCCAATAAGGTCACGACAACTAAAATTGTCTTTTAAAACACAATTGGGCAATTCCATCGTTACGCATGTTACATTTCTACGGATTTTCCTGTAATCAGGAAGGGTTACAGTACACCATAGACATATATTTCTTTATAATTTGGTATTTAATAAAAGTATTGATGGTCATGCTCTCAAAACAATATTAATATTGCCATTAGGTGTAACTATTTTCTCATGAGATGCAACAATGTTTTCGTTATGCACGTTACAAATTTTGACATGGGGTTTTTGGTACTCAAAAGAAAGTCGCTGGTCTTGCTCACCATTGCCCTTTAGTGATGAAAGCACGGGCTATAGTTAATTCGACATGACTTGGCGTTCTTGCTATGAAATAAGATTGAAGTTTTGATTCCCATATTGCGCTAAAATGGTCATTAATATGACGAACCAGCGTTATGCACGTTACGTAACGCACGTTACAATGTCATTATTATTTATCACATGGCTATGGTTTCATTTTAGCCCATAAAATTCACTAAAAACGTAACTATTATAGTGACTCTATACAAAATAAATCAAAATAAAACAGAATTAATGTGAAAACATTTTTTTTGAGACAGTTCAACAATTATTTGTCGAAGAATACGTGTTCCAAAAATATCTTATTGTCATTTTTTATCAGATCAATATGATGATACCGTATAATGCACACGTATAATCGGATCTACTTTTATTGAATGTGGAAAAAAAATGTTGTCAAGCGATCATAAATTAATCACTGCATAATCAAATTATAAAATATTTATCATAGTTTTGGATAAAAAGCAGGTATAGGCCAAATTTAAAGTCTTACAAATATGACAATTTAATATGAATTTTTATCGTTTTTGTACTGTCATCCACGCTTTATCCATATTATGTATTAGCAATGTAAAAAATGAAACAAATCTTTAATTTTTGACCAAATATATATCTTTAATATTTCCTGCAGAGAAAATCATGGTAGGCTAACATTAGCATATTTTAATGTGATGAATTATAAGTATAACCAAAGTTATTGTATATTGAGCCATTATCTTGTCAAATTATAACTATCGGATTAGAGTTTAATATAATATCTAATATTTAATTTTATATCGATTCTTACTATCTGTATAAAAATAATCACTTAATTTCGTTATGCACGTTACATGCGTTTTTGGTGACTGAAGCAATCCAATTTATCGTCTTCTCATTTTAAACTTCTAGACTTTAGGTTTTACCCAAGGAATATACATCAGTACCACAATTTAAAACTTAAATGAAACAAACCAAAGATCAATATTATGCCTTTATCCAACACATTGTAAATGTGCATATACTTGAAAAGTAAAATCTAAAATTATAACATGGTCACGATGAAGCCCAATAAAATGTTAGATATTAGCTAAATTGCTATTGGTTTTATATATTTAAATGGTTAAAACATTACTTTATTCGATTAACGTTAGTATTTTGTTCTACGATTGATTTAATTTCATCCTTCCTATGTCAAAGTTAGGTGGATTCGCCCAATTCAGCTTTTCCAACCTCCGCGACAAAAAAAAAACAATTTCCAAAACACATTCATATAGGAGAAACTTACTGTCTGTTTGCTATAGAAATTCTTATTTTGGCTACACATGGAGGATTTGTGAACGGCTTTTTACCCCTTGATATCGGATGAAAGTGCTCCTTACGTCTGACTTTGATGCAACGTTGGCGCAATATCTTTACCTCGAACTGGATGAAACAATACTTCCGTAAACCCTTCATATGAGCCCTAACTAGAAAGTCTTCTTAACATCGGAACACGTATTGTCATTTTTGTATTTAAAAAATTGTTTATATCAGAATGACTAGTAAATTAAATGGAATCGGTGGTTATTAAAACATTAATGGTGGATACAACAAATGCCCTTTTTCCCAACAAATCCTTTTTGACTTTGCTGTTCTTACATTCATCAATTTGTATATAGCGAATGAGAGTGAAAGGGAGACTGAAAGAGAGAGAGAGAGAGAGAAGAATAACAGAGAACGAGAGAGCGACGATATGTGACGGAGAGAGAGACGTTATTCAAATCGAAATTCTAATAAAACATTTAATTAAATGATATTATGGTAAAACATTATTCCTGTGCTCTTTTAATATTTTGTTCGGCAACCTCCAAATGATTTCAATATGATAATAAGATGTTTCACGTTTCGGCCCCCTGTTTTGATATAGTTTTGTGTTTCCCTTTATGTTTAGAGTAAAATAAACTCAGGGGTTTATTGATTTTTATTCAAGCCATTCTTACATAATTCTATACCGGATCTATTTAAATGTTTTCTAAAGGATCCAAAGACTGCAAACCACATTCTGAGCAACTTAAAAAATACCATCATCCTATTTAGGTGTTTCAGTATTCGGCCCCCTAGGTAAATACATCATATTAAAGTATTAAAAGCTTGATCGTAAGCGCACTTTCATATATAGTTTTGCCTTAAACTGGGCAACAGGTATGATGAGGCCAAGATTACACCATCGTAAAAGGTCAAGATTACATCATCGTAAAAGGTCATATACTTACATCGCATGAACAGTGAGCTCAATCTGCGCATATGCGCCCGGAAGTTGATCTAACGAGGTGGAAAATGTCAAGGCACATCTACAGGTCCAGAGCTTTCATTTAAGCTCGACATCAAGTCTCTAGTTAAAGCTATTCTTGAGTAATAGACATAAGAAAAAAATGACGTACGGACAGACGACCCGACTGACAGACAGACGAATACCCCACGTCTATAGGCTCCTAACCGATAGGCTATTGCCAAAAAAACGCTCCACTGAATATTCTTCCAGATAATTGAGTCACGTGGTCCAATATCACATGGTGAATAGAAACGTGGTCATGAACCTTAATCGGGAATTACTTGATAATCTCTAAAATGAAAAAAGTATAATGTGATTACGTATTTTTTAAATATCATTCCTCATCATCTTTTTTTTTTCAAAAAACGAGCATAGCAGCATTTTTCGCAAAAATATATAAGAACGCTGACCACATTTATGGAGAGATATTATATATAAACCTAGGGGGGCCGAATACTGAAACACCGAAAACTAATTGTGCTCTATTTAAAGTTGTTTTAAAAATGTTTTCCATCCATGCGATTTAAAGGATTTCTTAAACATGTAAGACTGGCTTGAATAAAAATCTAAGAAACCTGATTTTTCACTCTTTTCTTTAAATGAATATGAATTAATAGAGTCAATAAGGGGGCCGAAAACTGAAACGTCTTTCTACAAGGATATGCGATGCATTCTTTCATTGATCAAATTAGCTAAAGCAACACGCTTCTGTAAGAGATTATTCATAGCTCCCACCGAATTAACTTAAAGAGTGAAAAACAGTGTACTCTTTCAATTTGAACAATTGTCAGCGTACTTGTAAACATATTGCTCCCATGTGCTTAATATTGGCGTACAAGTGCATAATGCATTACGAATTTCACTATACAGATACAAAACAGAAAATGCTTTCTTAAGTTCTATAAATACCAGAAGGTACGTACCTTCAGGTATTAAAAACATTTTGTTCTACGGGGTTCATTAATAATGTTTCACAATGTCAAAATATCATGCGTAACGGTAATGAAAAATTATAAAAATGTTCGATAAATCGTTTTTGTTGTTTATAGTTGAGAAATATTAATCTATGGGTAATTTCAAATAATCTACCCGCCATACCAATTTTACCTTTCTTTCAATGATTTCATATTTCAATGCTCATTCTTTTATTTTTGATTCTATATAAAGTAAAGTTCGATTTTCAAAGGGTCATACATAATATTCTTTCATAAATACACAAGACAGACCATTCCCTGAAGGCTGTTCTATAAGTCATAACGATTCGAATGAATGCAAGACAAATGAGTATGATTTAATGAGTGTATAATAAATAAAGTTGACCTGACTATAAAAAATGACAAATAAACTAAGGTGACAGAAAGGTGACTCTTTTCTTGTTTACTTTATATTTAATGACAGTTATCAATGAGATCATCCATGTCATGCAGTAATATCTGGCACAGTAAGAGGCAGATAATATACTTATATGTGCAAAGCCATTGCTTTATTCAAAGGTCAATCGATATGTTACAATTACCCATTAATAAAAAACCTTTAAGGTTATCGTTGTGTATTGATTCCATTATTTGTCCTTAACCAGTGAAACAGGTCAAAGACTTTTTTTCTTCATAGGGCGTCTAGACTAGTCATTATGATGCAATGCAATTTATGATAATTCCTCAAAAATCGGACGCGCACAAGACTGAGCATAAATACCTGGTTAACAAGTGCCTTTTCTATCTAGATGGATATTTATAATTTCTACCAAAACAAGTCTCATTGATATATCTTCCAATTAATCAATTTCATATATAACAATTAATTCAATGGGCACATTGATTGCGAAATCTCGTCACTCATCAAATGACCCCTTTTTCATTTTATAATAAATTTATACGTTACTTTTAAATGCTTGAATGCTCCGAAAGTCCCCTAACATTATTGAAATCATAGAAATTGTAAATATAAACTGTATGTAGGAATCGTATTTCGCTTTATATATAATCGAAAGTTATATCAATCAGTTTGTTATATTAATTATCTTATAAAAGACATAATAATTCCAAGGGTCCAATTTCAAATTGACGAGACATAGCCTGGTTTCTCATGTTCACTTCCACAAATAGAAAAAAAGGGAATACCACCACCCTCTGAGATGTTCCGTGTCTTAGCTGCAAGGAATGAAGCCGGAGAAGATGGAACTAAGGAAGGAATATCGCTCTTCAACTAAAAAAAACTATTGAAATGCTTTATATATTGCTTTATTTGAGAAGGCCACTGACCTAGTCAGTTGAAAACAACGCCTATATTTTTCGTTTGCTAATAACATTGAACAAGTCCACTATCGATAGCGACACAGCTCAACTAATGTTTCACCTAACACGAAGCGGTCTGGCAATTTTAAGTTCACGAGATATGGGTACAGATCATATGCAGCGACTAGCTATAGGTCGCAAGCCTCCCAAGAGTGCCACACCAGCAATGTCCACAGACCTTATCCACTGATGTTTTTCAGCTCTCGAAAAGTGAAATATTAAGGTCATTTTTTTTTGCAATGTCGCTTGAAAAATTATAGCATCCTTATCGTATGAATTTATAGCGTATGCATTAAAGACAGTAATTGGTCACCATATGGCTTTTAAATTTTAAAAAGGAAATTTTCTCTCAAAATTGTGTTCCAGATGCTTTCTAAAAAATCATAAAGGATATGTAACTGAAACTTGCACGTAAAGTGAACACATCTGAGGTATTATGAGTTTAGAATGACTTTACTAGAGACCAATATAAGCTCGAACAATAATGTCTCCGAATCGCCATAAGCAGCATGGGAAATTACTGGCGAACGCTTACCAGCGGTTGACGTGTTCATAAAGGGCAATGCAAAAGTTGTTACAGGTTTTGCTATGCCGCTTCGGAATAACTCAGTTACTAACTTATTTCTACCCTAACATGAGCAATAAATAGTATGTCAATGATATTCATGTCATATAATGTTTATAACCAATTTGTATTCTATAAAATATAGCTATAAATATAGCATGAATAATTATATTTCGCGCTGCGAATGAAATATAAATTGAAAATATTAGGTAAAAATTTGTTGTATTCTTTAGTTAAATTGAAAGACACAAACGATATTTTACATAATAACGAATTGCATATCCATTTCACTAGGCAGGCAGTCTTGTTTCCCAAATACACATTCTTGCAATATCTAGTCTATAATTTTCGTTTTCGCTACATTTTGTCATCCGTTGGTATATAAATATATTTATCAATAAGTATTGCAATGTAGGGAATGCGGTACATTATGAGATAATCAAACAAATATATGTAACGTAATGGAAACAGTTGTGATTGTAATGTATCATTTCATATCAGATAATGGTTAAGATCAATATCCCATTATTTCTAAGAAAAATATCTGCTAATATACCTAGACATTTTAGAATGTTTGGGCAAAAAATAATAATTTTATAGAAAAATGATTGTTGTATAAGGGTCCCACTTTAAATCATCCAGCAGATATTGATAAACATTGCGCGAAATTAAAATAATTAATCCATCCGCCTAAGACATACAGCGAGTTTCATTAAAAATGATATTTTAAGATCATTCTATTTGTCAGAATATAATTTACAAAATTACAATGTGAAACCGCAACTGAGCGGTACAGCGGTATCCTCGTTATCTTAAGTACATGGGTGTGAAATATATAGACCTTTTCCCCAAAAACTTTTATCGCATACAATTATACTTTGATGTTGTCTAGCGTAAATAAAATCACAATCAATTAATATCAACAAAGTATAATTAGACTTGTTTTGAAGAAAAAAGTACAATTTAGACAAAGTGTTTAAAAAATGTGTCATGAACATCTGGGGCCAAATGCATAAAAAGTAAGTTTAAAGTTAAATTTCATTGAAGTTCAATATTGAACTTATAGGTAAGTTCAAACTTCAATGTGCAGCTTCCGTATGCATGATATAAGATTAAACTTATATTAAACTTAAATCTCCATATAACTTCAATAATCTAAGTATAATCTTACTTAAATTTTTAAGTTTAATATTTTTTTGTCAATCTTAACTTGAACTTGTATAAATTCGGATGTTTGAAGTTAGTTTTTGATTAAATATGACTAAAATTACTCACGGTACATGTTGAATACTGAATTTTAATATATTTTGAGGAAAGGCCTCATATTTTGATGGTTTGTAAAATTGCCTAAAAGTAATGTTTCAGACCGTTTTAGACTAGTATTTTAGCATTCTAAACATCTGTAAACGATTGAAAATGTTTTGCGTAAGTTTCAAATACCTAACTATATCGCCCCTTTAACCGGCCAAAAAGCCTTTGTCATTCTCGAGAAATGTTCATGTTAAACTTAAAATTAGCCAATCAAAATCCACAAGACAGTTGATATTGAACTTAAATATAAATTTACAAACTTACGTGAGTTTAATGTTGTGCATACATTTAAGTTTATCTACCTACGTAAGGAGGTAAACTTATATTTAAGTTAAATCTTATATTTAAGTTTAATTTTCTTTATGCATATCGCCCCTGATTTTTTTTAAGGGTAGAAAGGTTATGCCGTTCATTTTTTTGTTTTGCAAAACTGATGCAAACAATATAAAGATTATTCAAGTACTTTATTTCAATACATTACATACATTATATAAGCGAATATTGAAATAAAACATTCAGAAAAAAATTATAAGTAAACACAAACTTAAATGAAAACATTGCGTCACGTGACTAAATGAATACGAATCCACATATCATTCAGATGACTGTCAGTTTATATGAATGTCTGGATTATCTTTAAAATCTGATAGATGTTGTTTTAATTGCATGAATATTCATAATAAGAATTCACAATAATATAAATCATGGGCATGAAAAGAGAGCAACGATTGAATTATTCTCTTTTATTATGGAATTTGAAAAGTACTAATATTTGTATATTTTATTCTTTAAATTAATTATTTTAGAAGTGTCATTGCAAAAATTATATCATTTTCCTATATACTTTATATATAATTTATTTTTCATATAAGCATAGTTTTATTTTTCTCTGAATAAATAAAATATTAGGATAAAATTCAACAAATACTTCGGGATAGCCACTATTGTAAAACGGAAGTAGTCTCTTTTTCTCTGCGGAAATTCCAAAAATAGGGATAAAAGTAGCAGTTCAAGACACTCTGTCGTCATAGCCTCGCTTTCAACCCACATCCGTCCTCTACCCTTGCCTTGACAGGAAGCCGGTTTTTCTGGTTTTAACTTGGATTTTAACAAGCAAAAGTAAGTAAATACATAATATCAACTAAAGATAATATACACAATTAATATACCAATGATCTGGTATCGATTCCTCTTGACTAATACCAAAACTTTGATGTAAAACATTGAAAATTTAGCTTGAAGCGTATGACCATGCCCACTTTCAAAATAAGAAATCATTTATGTAAACCAACATTTCTCACTCAAAGATAACATTATCACATTATTGTTTTACAATGCGAGGTCTCAATGTTCAAAGCAATATGTAAAGACTTATTAAAGTTCGTTGTCATGGCACATATGACTGTATCCCGAAACTTTCGGTGCGTGAATTTTCTTTAAGATGAGAAACCGGCGTGTGAATAGAAATTTAATACGTTTGTACTTTTTCTTAAGAAAGGAGTATGTTTGTTGAATGGGGTGCCTTGTATCTTCGATGACATGTCATAAAAAATCTAAGAAAAGTATGCATTTTAAAACCATGTCTCCATGATGCTCGTTTGAACAACTCGTCCTCACTTCAACATTAAAGTGACTTTCGAAAACAGAAATAAACTGTAGTTACAACATTAATTGAAGAAAAAGGAACACTTCTAGTTGCTTACTCATCTATAGTTGTTATGAGGTGCATCTATGAAGCTAAAAGATCTATTATTTGTAGTGTTAAAACAATTGGGCACCTCGGCTTGCTTACATTCAGAGATGGGGTATTCGCCTTGAGGTGCTGCAATTGCAGGTCTGTTGGAAAACGAGTCCTACGCATTGGTCACCTGTTGATCTCAGCGTTCAATATCTATCTGAATTGATTTTGTGAACTCAAATTTTACTGTCATGAACTTGGTCTTATGTTTCCATCGTTTTCAATACATTTCTTACGTAGGAGTACAGTACCTTCCTATTATGAATTGCCTTAATTAGCCTATCGATTGACCGAAATTTAACTAAACATATGATTAAATTAAAATCGGATATGTTCATAATATTATGGCCAGATCGTATTGTGACCATCCAAATACTGACAAAACGACGACACAATTTTGAAGTTATTCAGCAATGAAGGATGTAAATGATTTGGAACAATATTTGAACTGAACTTAGATGTTTGAATCTGGTGCAAAATTTTGTATTATATCAGGCTTCCCAGCGGAACCTTTTAAACCTTTTAAAACCTTTTTTTTTCGAGCGAACCTTTTTTTCACCAAAAAAACCTTTTAACCCTTTTTTTTTTTTGGGCAAAAGCAAGATTTTTTTAATATTTTCATTTTTTAGGCCCCAACCCAAAAGTTGGGGGCCTATAGAGTTGGGGTGTCCGTCCGTCTGTCCGTCTGTCCGTCCGTCCGTCCGTCTGTCTGTCTGTCATCG
>LQRL01113718.1:24835-35183 GCA_001703475.1 Hydroides elegans
AAAACAAGGAATCCTTCGGCATGAATGGGAATATCTGCAAGCTTCTCTCGAGAAAGACTTTGGTACATTATTATTACCCGTATTTTGATGAACAAAATTCTAAACTACAAAATTTACTCAGTTTATTTTTCTCAAAATTTATTCGGCATTGGTTTGATCAACATTATTTTTCTTAGATATTTTTGTATCACTATTTGCTGAAAGCTGTGTATAAAGGTCGGTTCAGGGACAAATCAAGTGTTATCACTCACTAAGAATATCATTATCGGGATAAGCGAAAAAATAATCCCTCCCTTTTGTTTTTCTATATTTAATACCCTCCCCTATTTTTAGACCCCAACCGGGGGAACCCGGGGAAGGGGGGTCTATAGGATTTGCCTCTGTCCGTCTGTCCGTCCGTCTATCCGTTACACTAATCATGCAACACTTTTTCCTTGGCACTTTGGTATGAAGCTTTGCCATAGAGTTCTGAAACTTTGTCTTTGTTTTTTTTTTCTATATTTAATACCAACCCCTATTTTTAGACCCCAACCGGGAAACCCGGGGAAGGGGGGGGGGTCTATAGGATTTGCCTCTGTCCGTCTGTCCGTCCGTCTGTCCGTTACGCTAATCATATAACACTCTGTCCGCGGCACTTTGGTATGAAGCCTTTGCCATAGAGTTCTGAAACTTCACACAATGAAAGAATATATATTGTAGATGTGCAACGTTGAGGTTATTGTGGGATATTTATACAGCACTTTTTCCCTAGTGTTTTGTCATGAAGCCTCTGTCCTAGGGTTCTTAGACTTCACACAGTGAAAGAATATATATTGCAGATGTGCAATGTTTAGGTTACAATTTGATGGACTGTAAATGGTCGAAATTACGGGGGTCTGAACTTAGACGAATTGGAGCATAGAAAGATTACGCACATATTATGACGTTGTGAGGACTACGTTGGGTGGACGAATTTGTAAGGTCAACGGTGTGAGAAAGACGTTGTGAAAAATACGTTGTGAGGAAACATAGTTAGAAAGACGTTGTGAAAAATGCGTGAGAAAGACGAAAAAAACATGTGTACATGTATATAGGAATAAGTTAGCACAACGTTGTGAGAATGATGTTGTGTGAATGACATTATGAGAAATACGTTGAGAAACGAGTTGTGAGAAAGACTTTGTGAGAAAGACGTGATGAAAAAGACGTTATTTAATGGTTTTGTGTATGCTTTATATCAAGACATGAAAATTCACTCACTGTTGGCGTTCGGTTGGGGTGTGTGCCCTCGAAGATGGCTTGTTTTATTATAACTTATATTTAAGTGGTTATGTTTTCGTTGATCTAAAAAAATAATATTTCTTATGTGCGTATTATTAACGCACATGTGCCTTTTAAACATACCATTTTATATGTTTATACCCAAGATTTTTTACTTTTAGTATGACAAAGGTGTTTTCTTTGTGGCATGTTTTTTTTATACTATTTGTAAGATCAAACTATTACCATTCCGGCCTTGGGAATTTAACTATATATAAGTTATTACTATTATTCATAAGTAACAGTAATGATTACGTCACAGTCAATGTTATTGTGTACGTTATAATTGCAGTAAACCTATAAATTACCCGAACCGGGATATTTTTTATTAGAAAAATATGGGGGGGGGGGATTTTATATCAGAAAATGATAGGGTGTCGGGGTATTTTATATTGAAAAAAGGGGAGGGATATATTTTTGTTTTTTTTTTGTCGAAAATGATATTTATTTTTTAGTGAGCGATAATACCGTATGTGTCCCAGAACAGGCCTTAATACACTACTGATAAAAAATCGTATTACTAAAACATACACTAGAATTCTTATATTATCTCCATTGTTCTTGTAATTTATTTTCAGGAATAAGAGATAATAGTACGTAAATAATACTTTTACATGTATTAATGAGGAATTACTCATGCATGATCCAAGCTAGTAGTTGTATATGCATTATTTCAGAGCTCATAGACAAGCGCCTTGGCAAATTTCTCCTGGGTGCTGCAAAATACTGCAAAGAAGAGAGTATCTATTCCAATGGTCGCTACAACAGTATCAAAGCCGTCTTAACAGAAGCACTGAACTTAGAGCAGGGAGATATTGAAGAAGAGGAAGGGATACCAGAGCGAATCGAGAGCAGGGTTTCGGATATCAGTGAAATTGGTGAAAATGGGGAACGGGTTGTGAAGCCGAAAGAACCGAAAAAGTCGAATCCTTCCACATTAGAGGATGAGGTATATAAAAATATAATAATTGTATAAATGCGAATACATATAAAAACGCGTTTGTGTATGTCAAAACCATGAGGTTTTTGGTCGTGTTGTTGTCTTCACAAATGATAACTAGGGCATTCTTAACTGCTCCTCATCGAATAATTTAGGTAGGGTAAAATGTTAACGTTTAGTGAGTTTTAGTAATTTAGCATTACAAATCACCCATTGAAATGGTGCCAGGCATTTATGTATCAAAATTGTTGGTGATATTTTGAGAAAATATTCTTGTATGAATGGTGTTTCTTAAAAATAATTATGAGTTTTTTTTCACAGATTATTGAAATAATTCTATTGTGTCACATCATAAGGATAAGGGGCAATGTGACTCATAGTGAATAAATACGATTTCACATTCAATTTATCATAAAAAATCCTCTGTTACCATTAATAATCAATTAATGATATATTCTTTTCATAGGAATGGAGCGACGAGGATCCGGATGATTTCAAGCAAGAAGACGCCAAGAGCAACCGACGCAAACAGAAAGCGGAAGAAAATGTATCGCAATTGAGAAATGAAATCGAGGAGGCTGTTATTATGCTGCAAATGTTGAGAATCAAATCAGGTATGTTATCGCGAAAGTTGAATTTCAGCTAAATTATTTTGATTAACTATATTTGTTAGGAGACAAACCGCGTTCAAAGAATAGTACCACTAAAAATGCTATTTAAAATGTACTTTTAATGATATCCACATGTATATGATTTTGTTGCTAGCAAATTATGGTTTAGCTGAAATCAATGTTTTGTTGAAACCTATTCATTTCTAAGAATAAACGCTTTCAGGATAGACATTAACGCATAAAAACTCTTTAAATGAGTGATGGTGGACCGAAATGTAATTGCGATCATTACGGTGAGCAAAGCAGCAAAAGTATCGCAAATAAACTATTCAAAGTATTAAAATATATTTTTTTGTTTTATTATTCATCCACAGCATTGAACTTTGCCCGAATATTCGAAGAGAAAGGAACAACATCAACTAAGGTGAACTGATACAGCCATCGAATTATTATGTAATTTATTAAAAACTGTAATGTAACGGTTCCAGTTTTGCCATTTAAGCAGACCAAAGTGGTCTTCTGACAATAATTTTCGTCATGTACGGCAAATAATGGCGCTATTTAAAGATAATAATAAACATAGATGTTGTTTAAATATATTTTATTGAATGTTATCACTTTTTCTAAAATGCAAAACCGGTATTTAAGATTCAGTAAATAGTTCTCAGAAAAATCGTCCGTTCATTTTAAAGTTGCTCATAGCAGACCAAACTTTGTAACTAGTTATTTTCAATCCTTTTATCAAAAACAAAAGAAATCAAGTATTTTGATTACTTAACAAAAAGCAACCTATGATATAAATTCTTATAAACTATACCGACAATCATCTAACATTCTTAAATAAGAAAGGGAAATTATGGTTTGTTTGATAGAAAAAGAAGGCGTATTTCAAAGTAGCCGTGAAAGAATGTGAAGAATTCGAGAAAAATCATTTGAAAGAAAAATGCAAAAATGTATCAAATAAAATTATATTCCAATTAATAGAAAAAGAAGGCTTACTTCAAAGTTGCCGTGAAAGAATGTGAAGAATTTCTGCAAGACGCAAAACATGCTCACAATGCAGCAAAAGAGATAGTCACCGAAAGGCGAAAGGTATTTATATATTTGATTGATTTAGCTAATGTGACCAAATTAAGCGTATATTTCATATCTAATTTATTAAGATAATAAAACCAAAATAAGCAAAATAAGCACACAAGCACGTGTTTCGATTCATGGATTAGTATCTCAATATCCTGCGTGCGATTTCATATCTTTAAATCATGGTTCAAATAATAAATAGACAAATTACTTTATAAAAAAAAATCAACAAGATTGATACTTGCATGTTTCGATAGTCCATTTATGCTTTTAAAATGTAGCATTGAAAACGAATTTCAAAGGCAAATGTAGTCCTCTTTCGATTTCTGTATGTTTTTTCTGTAGAAGCAGGAAAAACCGAAACAGGTTGATGTGAGGCCAACTTACCAAGCCAGTGGCTCTCAGAAGAAACAACTGAAAATACAACAGGAAATGAGGGTATGAACAAAGTTGGCAGCTATTGAACATTCTGAACTCATTGAACATATAAAATACTTGCAAATATTGAATTCATTGAACATTTAAAATACTTGGTCACACTTAGCTATGTTTGGACTGTTATGCATTTAAGTGTTTTCATTGTAAACGATTAATGGCACCGCATTTAAATTAATTTAAATCCATTAAACAAATAAACAAAAAGTTATCGACTTCAAAACACATTTCATCATTATATGATATTGCATTTTGACAGAAATCAAAATATAATTTAATAATCTTATGAGATATAATATTCATAAATGCATTTTATATTGCACAGGAACGGAAAAGACTAGAAGAAGAAAGGAAGAACTACATTTATCACAAAGGAAGGAAAATGAAAGCAAACAAGCAAGATGTAATAATATTTTATAATTTCATTATGAATTCTATAGTAATTGTAAAATTCCAGGTCAACAATACATGTATGTTCTTTAAAGTAAGCCATCTCTGTTATCACAGTAAGTAGTTGGGCTTAGTGTGGTTGTTAAAACGTTGATAAAGTAGTTTTTTTATGTTTTTAAACATCGGTGTTGCGCGTTTTGAACCTGTCATTCTATTCGCGCTTGAGCATAGCATTATGCACTTATCACCTATGGTTTTTCGATTTGGCTTTGAGTTAATACTTATATAGTTTGAGAGTTTAGGGACGTTCGAGACTCTATTAATATCTGATAAAAATATATTCTAAAGGCGCGTTCATTCGAAAAAAAAAACGCAAAATAGTATGCGCGTTTCCTCGAACAGAAAGGATTTTTATACCAAATGGTACCGTGACTTTAAAGCGCATAACTTGTGTTTTTAGTTTTTTTCAGAGCGGGTGAACGCGCCCTTATTGTTATAACAAGGTTTGAGCTCACCTGTTTATTGTTCTCAAAGTTATGTATTGACTATTTTCAGCCATGGACCAAGCGTGATAACTGGGAAACTAAAGACCAAACACGGCAAGATCAATTCAAAGCAATCTTGGTGGGTATCATTGTTTTAATAATTGATAACATAATATGACTGCAAATTAAACGATAAAATTGATATAAATAATAATAAGATAATAAGAAAATTAATAAGATAATATTAATACTTAATGACAGTAATATAAAGTTAAATATATTAACAACATGGCCAGTATCGAATAACAATTTACTTACTTTATTTACTTTAGATTAAATCAAATAATTACATCTTTAGCAACGAATATATTTTATTTTTGAGATAACAATGTGTTCATACACGGACGATACAAAAGCGGCAGTCTTATAGAAAAAAACTAAAAGCTGTTAGCCATGTACAAAGCTTGATTTGAAAGTTGTTTGGAAGCAATGGCAAATAATCATTTTCAGATTGATAAATAAAACAAAAATAAAATCTGCGTATACTATTATTAAGAAATCAACATGATATTTTGTCTAGGTGTACCATTCCGACTTGGAAGGCTACATGAAGCGCCTTCACGCCGCAATAGAAGAATTATATACGGATTTAGCTGCAGCCAAAAAGGAGGTGAATATTAAGAAATGGTGTAATTATTACTGATAAATAGTGTATTTAACAAAAGAAGAATAAAAATAACCAGGTTAAGGATAAGACACGAACTAAAAAAAAATGAAATTACAGCATAAGTATTTGTTAGCCTCACTTTCATATATCATATCATGGCAATATGCATTCTAAATACATATTTCCCAACTGATGAAATAAGTATATAATATATTAATGTTACATGTACGTTTAAGTTATCTTCTTTCCCGTCATTGATATTGAGGTTAGTCATTTTAGCAATAGAGTCTTGTACCAAATATGGTTCTAAACTTATCGACAATAGAATTCACAATATGGACAATGTACGATATAAATCGAAAATTCTCTACTACAGGACAAAGACCTTCAGCGAACCGCTATGCCGAGGCGTTCTCTCGATCTTGATCGGAACACAATGTCGGAAGTTCGACGTTACGTCAATCCACCAATGTACCTGCATGGAATCGTGCAAGCTATGATGTTGTTGCTGGAAGAGGATGAATATGCTACCATGGTAAGTTTATATAATATTAAATCAATTATTAATTATTATTTATATTATTGATAAAGATGTTGTTTTTATGAGAGATTTGAAGTGAGACCCTACGTCAATCCAACCCATGTACTTAAGCTATGATGTTGTTACTGGAAGAAGATGAATGAATATTCGACCACTGTAAGTTTAATAATAATATAAGTCTTTACAAATAGAACGCTGATTTTTATTGTATATTTCTTAAAATTATTAAATTGTTATGCGTATCCACCCATGTATCTCCATGGCATTGTTCAAGCTATGATGTGAAGAAGAGGACGAATATGCAACGTAAATGGTAACTGGGACTTTTAGTGATGAAATAATACTCAAGTGCAAAAGCCTTAATAAATAAAAAAGCTGCACAAAAAATCATATCTGCATCTTAAAGTGCCACGTTGCTTTCGGAGGTCTTTTCAAGTCCCAACGTCGGATGTACGTCCTTCTTAAGTCCGCTGTTTTGATATATTGTTTCGTTTGTCCTTTCAATTTTAAATCATAATTTTTGCCGGCGTCAATATTGGATCTACAAAACGCATGCTGCCATTTGAATTTTGAAGCATCATATTTTATTTCTTATTTCCTTGTTTCATTTGCATGTATTTTATTCATTCCTCAGGAATGGTCGCATAGCAAAGCCCTACTGAAGCCCCACAGCGACGCTCGCGGCAATATGGGATTGACAAAAAGAAAAATGCAATTTAAAATGTAAAATGCAATGGCAAATACCAATCATATCATGTAGTTAAAAATATTATCTATTTCCTCAGGAATGGTCGCACTGCAAAGCCCTGCTCAACCCCCATAGCGACGCACGGGGCAATATGGGATTAACGAAACGCATACTGCAATTCGATAATACGAGGGTTGATCCGAGAATCGCCCGACGTGTCAAGGACATTTTGAACGACATTCCTTTTGATGGCAACATTTCAATCATATCTTATATTACACCATTTTTTTCAGGAATGGTCCCATTGCAAAGCCCTGCTCAATCCCCATAGCGACGCACGGGGCAATATGGGATTAACAAAGCGAATTCTGCAATTAAAACTGTAAAATGCAATGACAAATTCCAATCATATCATGTAATTTCAAATATTATCTATTTCCTCAGGAATGGTCTCATTGCAAGTAACTCCTCAACCCTCACAGTGACGCTTTCGGCAATATGGGATTAGCGAAACGCATACTGCTAACTCAATTTTGAAGCATCTTATTTATTTCTTATTTTCTTGTTTCATTTGCATATCAGTTTTTATATATTTCCTCAGGAATGGTCGCATGGCAAAGCCCTACTCAATCCCCACAGCGACGCACGCGGCCACATGGGACTCACAAAACGTATTCTGCAATTCGATAACACGAGGGTTGATCCAAGAATCGCCAGACGTGTCAAGGACATTTTGAACGACATTCCTTTTGATGGCAACATTTCAATCATATCTTATATTACACCATTTTATTTTTAGGAATGGTCCCATTGCAAAGCCCTACTGAACCCACGTAGCGATGCACGGGGCAATATAGGATTAACAAAGCGAATTCTGCAATTAAAACTGTAAAATGCAATGACAAATTCCAATCATATCATGTAATTTCAAATATTATCTATTTCCTCAGGAATGGTCTCATTGCAAGTAACTCCTCAACCCTCACAGTGACGCTTTCGGCAATATGGGATTAGCGAAACGCATACTGCTAACTCAATTTTGAAGCATCTTATTTATTTCTTATTTTCTTGTTTCATTTGCATATCAGTTTTTATATATTTCCTCAGGAATGGTCGCATGGCAAAGCCCTACTCAATCCCCACAGCGACGCACGCGGCCACATGGGACTCACAAAACGTATTCTGCAATTTGACAACACGAGGGTTGATCCAAGAATCGCCAGTTTTGTATTTAATTCTGCTTATGATAATTGTTCATTTGTATCATATTTTATATTTCCTCAGGAATGGTCGCATTGCAAAGCCCTGCTCAACCCCCATAGCGACGCACGGGGTAACATGGGATTAACCAAACGCATACTGCAATTCGATAACACGAGGGTTGATCCAAGAATCGCCAGGAGGGTCAAGGACATTTTGGACGAAATTCCTTTTGATGATGCATTGAAAACGAGCCCAGCGGCAGGAGCCTACTATGTCTGGGTACGAAATACTTTTTAAATATATTCTTTTTTTTATTTGCATAAGATTTGGTATTAATAGGAAACCTTTTTGAATGAGCATTTCTGTGACACATGTAAATTCGAGTCCTAGGATATCTAACGTTTTCTTTTGATTTGTCTTTGGATTCGGGAATTGCAAATTAAATATTTATATAAATTTGGTAAAGTATCCACGATTTTAAGTATCCAATTGGTCTATCCGTTTGATGCACTGAAGACGAGTCCGGTGGCAGGCGCTTATTATGTCTGGGTAAGATAAATGGAATATTTATTTGTGGGTGTATTTCTTCTTTGAAAATAAAACAACTCTCAGGGAATGCATAATAAATGTCGCTTTCGGATGTGACATTGAAGGTAAATTGTTTTCATTTGTGAAATTAACAAACGTTCTTTAATGTTCTGACGTCGAATGAACATTCTTTGCACGTCAAACCTGTTCTTACACCCTAGACTTGGGCACTCTTGCATGGACCTAAATTGAGGTAATGAACACGTTGCTTGGGTGTCCTAGAGATTAGGAATAAGCTACAGTCTTTGCAGGTCAGTTATCGTTGTAATCTGTTTTTACGCCCTAGAAACAATGACCGGGACGTTTTACATGGATGCAACTAAGGACGTAATTTAGAAGTTGATCGTTGTCTTGCTGAGTCGGAAAAAGTGACGTTCTCTAAATTAATACTCCTGTGATATATATTTAAATGAGTGAAGTATTCGGAAATAACTTTTTGTTTAGGATAACATTTCTTATTTTTAATATCATCGAGTGAATAGAACCTATATAAAAAAAACTATATCAGAAGGAACCAATAATAGCACCTACACTAAAAACTTAACACATTTTATTTATTGGTTTTTGTATATACATAATTCCACCATGCCCGCAATTGCAAACATAGTCTGCAATAATAACAAATATATATAAAAAAAAAGAACTTATACTAACACCCAATTATTAATGATCTGTTCATTTCTTTTTGTTCCTTAGACCATGGGCGTTATTGACGAAATGAAAAACGGACAATTCATCAATAAGGACAGCTCCACCGTTCCCGCAATTGCAAATATGGTCTGAAACAATAATGATACATGCATGTATTGATATATATAGACTAAAATAAATTTATACATTTATTGTTTTATTTACTTTATTTCCTAGACCATGGGTGTCATTGACGAAATGGAACACGGCGAATTCATCACAAAAGACGGATCCTCCGTACCGACAATTGTAAACATACTTTGAAAAATAATAATGATGTATTAAAACTAAAATAATTATATTCATTATTTGTTTTATGATTCTTATTTCGTAGACCTTGGACGTAATTGACGAAATGGAACACGGCGAATTCATACCAAAAACACGGATCATTGCTTGAAATGATATCATAGATAACAAAACATATTTTATTGTTATATTATCATAATATATTTCTATTTCTTCCAATAGACCATGGATGTCATTGAAGAAATGAAAAACGGTGAATTCCTCAATAAATACGGACCCCCTTTCCCGCAATTACAAACATGGTCTGGAATAATAGCAAATTTATCGAAAAATAATTGATAATAACACCCAAATATTTATGATTTAATATTCAATTTATATTTAATAATAATATATATATATAAAATTGTTTTATTTATTTTATTTGTTAGACCATGGGCGTTATAGACGAAATGGAGCACGGCGAATTCATCAATAAGGGC
>LQRL01113719.1:0-12278 GCA_001703475.1 Hydroides elegans
AATATTTAAAGGATAATATCCTATATTATCACCAGCATTTCCTCGACTAAACATGAAATGTTTGCCATTTTTCAAAGGCTCCAGAATCGACAATTTTCAAGCGATCGAGATGAAACCTTGACGAGGCACAACTTCAGATATTGGTTTATACGTGTATACAGTGTGTAAGCTCTAGCTCAACTCCTTCATACCAAACTCGCGTGCACAAAGTGCTTGGCACCTGAAAAAAGTAAAAAATCGACAATTTTTAAAGTGCTCCAGAATCGACAATTTTCAACCGATCGAGATGAAACCTTGACGAGGCACAACTTCAGATATTGGTTTATAAGTGTATATAATTTGAAAGCTCTAGCTCAACTCCTACATACCAAACTCGCGTGCACAAGGGGCTTGGCACCTGAAAAAAGTAAAAAATCGACAATTTTTTAAGTGCTCCAGAATCGACAATTTTCAACCGATCGTGATAAAACCTTAACGAGGCACAACTTCAGATATTGGTTTATACGTGTATAAAATTTAAAGGCTCTAGCTCAACTCCTTCATACCCAACTCGCGTGCACAAACTACCCTATGTCGAGGGGGGACGGACGGACAGACGGACAGACGGACAGACGGACACGCTCAACCCCATATCCCTCCGTTTCACGGGGGATAAAAATCAACAATAACTCGAATATACTGTACAGCTCTGACTAAAATCTCCATATATCGTTTTCGGCTAAAGGGGTCTGAAGATCCCGTTGACCCGGTGTAAAGGTTTCAAGCTACCCCCAGTTTCAAGCTACCCCCCGGTAATCTGATACCGGTTTGAGGCTACCTCCCCGGTAATTTGAAACCGGTTTGAAGTTACCCCCACCGGTTTGAAACTACCCCCTCCCCAAATTTTTATTTTAATTATATTTTAAAAGTTTTTTTATTCTAACATATATTGTGAGGTTATTTCGTATCATATATGTTTGCATTAATCTCCTAAACCCAGAAGGGGTTGTGCGCGTCGCATGAACAAAGGATTGTGATAGTATGATACTGATCCCAACTGATCCCCCGAGCATATTTGCTTCTTCTATGTTCACAGTTAACACGTGCTTAGATGCACGTAATAGTTGGTTTGCTTTAGTTTAAATAAGAAGTATTTGAAATCTATGAAAAGACATAAATAAAACGTTTTCAACTCGTAACATATTTTTTTATATTCTTAATTAACACAGGTATCTAAACGTTTTGCCCAATATACATAGATATATTTCGATGTTGCCAACTCGAATTATTCATTTTATTATTTTCAAATCACACATTCATATAAACATTTTAATTTATTTGTGAACATAGAACAAGCACATAGATTCATCGGAGTATACGGGATCGGTGTCACACCTTAACCCTTCTGTTTATACAACGCACATAACTCCCTTTTAGACTTAAAGAATTAGTGCGGCAGAATTTGGTGCCGTATTGCCTTATCATATCGATTGAAAAACTATTCAATTACAATAAAAAATAAAACAATTTGGAGGGGGTAGTTTCAAACCGATGGGGGTAGCTTCGAACCGGATTCAAATTACCGGGGAGGTAGCCTCAAACCGGTATCAGATTACCGGGAGGTAGCTTGAAACCGGTTTGAGATTACCGGGGAGGTAGTAATTAGGGGGGTAGCTTGAAACCGTTACACCGGCCCCACGTCTTCGGTGCTAGCCCGAATTTGCACTGGCTATTGAATATGGCTACTGACGGGGCGGATTGAGAGGACACTGGTAAGGCGTGCCATAGCCTGATGGTACGAGGAAAGAAGCTGTTCCTGTAGTTTTCGGCATGAAGGACCTGCATATGTTGATATTTTATATTGTTCATGTAGGAAGGCTGAACTTAAACGGGGAATGGTATAGCTATAAGGCCATTTCGAATTTTGTAGAAAAGCGATAGTTCGTATAACGCTCTGCGTGCATATAACGGTTTGCAATCCAGCTTCAGTTTTATGTCATTACTAATCGAACTTTCAGGGCCGTATGTGTAATTTTGCCAAGACGAATCTTGCAGCTCGTGTTTGTACCGCTTCCACTTGTCTCCATGACCTTCCGTTCAAAAGTTCTGGCCCGAACAAGAAAGCGATGACGGACGGACAGACGGACGGACACCCAACTCTATAGGCCCCTAACTTTGGGACTGGGGCCTAATTATCCGGGATTAAGAGAAATGGCTCAAACTCATTGAGTCATTTTCTTGCGGTATCCCTAATCCACCAGAAATAGTTTCTTTGGAGTTTGACTTAACTACCCGGAGAACATAATCCCTGGTTATAAGAAAGCTAGAATTTGGATTCAGGAAGAAAATTCGTCTGACAGCTCAAAACAAAAGAGAAAATGCCCATTTGAAGGAATATAAGAGATCGATAACATATTATCGCTCACTGTAGACACTGTTTATACAGACCTGTCCAGCTTTAAGCATTTATACCGCTCAGCACATGTTATTCAGGGGAATTTCTAGTTTTCATGAACAAATATACACTGTTACAGTTACAGTTTAAAATACAAATGAAAAAAAAAAACGTTTGTTTAATCCGAAAGTGAAACACCGCGAAAATTATCCCGGAAATGTTAATTTATTAATTAGCTGGAAAGATATTTTGGACATGGAAATGTGCAAATTGGTAATCTAAAATATTTTGATAAATGATAAATCTAGACAAATCAATAGGGATTTTGATAAAATTCTTGGAGAAGATATTATAAATTAGCAAAATAATAATAGAATTAATGATTACCACCATGGTACGCGTGCTAAAAATCGTATGCTGCATCTAGAAAATAACAAATTTATTAGAGAGGAGCATTTTGAGAAATTGAAACCTCCCTGTTTAAATGGATCATAAGAGGAGTGGCCATACTTCAAAAAGTTTATTCCTAATGAATCCATCTTGAATGGCTGGAATAATAACCAACAACGGTAATAAAATCGGTTATAAAATCAGTCTTCAAGTAGATTCTAAGGCCGTCATCATATACATGGAGGCCTAGCCTCCTCATCTATCATTTGTGGTAGCACTTCAAATGATGGAAAATCGGTTCGGAATAGACGACCTAAGCACTCACTATCAATCGTGTTTGAAAGGGAGGATCTGGAAGTGGGTAATTAATCTCCGCATTTGCAAAGATGAAATTAGGCGACTAGTTAATTAGCCCTTCCTGAAGTACAGGGCTGGAACCATCAGGAAATACTTGTCAAAAAGTATTTTGTGAATGGAATAATCGATCGAAATCTTAGGCAGAAATTGCTAATTGATCCACCTGCGTCTCTAGAAGCGGCAGTTCAATAATGTGAACGTTATGTTGCAACATTGTCAGCCGTTGAAGGGAGTCGGAGGCCATGTCACAAGATTGAAAAGGTACGTATGGTAAGACCAGGCGAAGAAGAGGAGGAAGAAGATGATGAACTAGTCGAGTATGTTGTTAGCCATATGAAATGAAAAATATACTCGAACTTTAAGGGATCTTTCAGAAATGAAAATGTACAATTGCGGTATGATGGGTCATATGCCTTTTCCCGAGGCTAGAGGCCATGAGAAGGCCGAAAACCCTTGGCCAATCAGACATTTCCGAAGAAAGGTTTAATAGAAAAAATGCGTAATGCCTGAATTTATTGATTATGACAACGTTTATTTATTGTCGGAATATGATATAAACGACGATTCTTTCGATATACAGATTAGAGATCAATATGTTCCGGATTTATATGAGGGATCTGAAGATTATTTTGATGATAATGTCGAAATGGTCCAAATATTGAGATCTGAGGAACACCATAGGGATGATTTTGGCAATAAATCGGAACAAATTTAGCCATGTGATGTTTTTGAAAGTGATATTGACTGAATACAGAATAAGTCAGAACGCTGTAGTACGCCACTCAGAACATGATAAATATCCCATAGATGAGTATATCTCGCTGTAGTACGCCACTCAGAACATGATAAATATCCCATAGATGAGTATATCTCTATATTTTTGCTATACATGAATGATTTTGATGCTTCCTTTATGAAAAATGTCAACCACAAAAGTTCGACTCACTACGTCTCCGATAGTAAACCCCTCTAAGATCGATTTTGGTTATAGAATAACTAAACCATCAATTTCAATTGGAATCAATAATCATTAACACAATTGATATGAAGAGCGAAACGTTCAACTCGCACTTATCAGACTCACTCACTCGAATGAATAACTCGTGTGTTTATATCAATTCAGGGTATCTTTCATTTTTTGATGGCCAAAAACCAGAATAAGTATACTTGCACTGAAAAATATCAGAGCAAGTAAACTTACCCTAACACAGTCAGGGCAAGTTTACATACATAGCAAACGATCCACATCATACATATGTCGAGCCACTGTATCCTATAACAAAAAAAATCAAGATAATGCTTATTTAATATTGAGTAATATAATGAGAACGGGGTGCTTATATGTGATATTTTGAACGCCATTCTGTGTTGGGGGTTTTGGCGATGGCCCAAGCGTACGATGAGCTCATATGTAAAGTCACCGTATCCTATAATTACGAATCATAATAGTGTTTATTAAATAATGAGTAATATAATGAGAAAGTGGGGTTTAAATGTTTTTTTTCTTGCAAAATCCTGTGTATAGGAGGCACATGTACTCGGGCCTCAGAATGCGAAGACCTCATACGTCGAGCCACTGTGGCCTGTAGCGAGAGATCAATAGACAAAATAACGACAAATCAAATAACGAATTATGGCAACTTAAAAATATATTAAGGACATTCTATAGTTTTATTGCGTGCACACTGGTGTGTATTGGGCCCTCGGAGCATAGGACTCCTATTATGTGGGCCATCTGTATCCTTTTACGAATGAATATATAATAGAAATTTGATAATGGATTGCAAAAATAAAAATCAAAGCATAAAAAAATATATTTGACTATTATATAAATGTTTAAGGCACTTTGTATTAAATTAAGCTTACGAAATCGTGTGGATTTAGTCTTTTCAATCTAGTATCGAAGGAATCCGTAAATAAATTAGAGAAATTTTTATGTTATGCACTTTAATGTAATGCGAATAGATTGCAGTGTAGTTTTTATTCATTTCCTCGAAAGTATCATAAGTGTTTTGCGCTTGATACATTGTTGGTCAATGCTTTAAAGCAATCTTGTTCATGTACTACTTGAATTAGAATTTACTTCCTTAATCTACCATATGTTTCTATGTTGCTTTTAAATATAGTGAGATATGTGTGTATATTGAGATATCCACCCGTTGCAATAATAATGATTGATGAAAAGTATATGAACTTTTATCGTTAAACAATTACTATGAGCTCGTGTTTCTGCTATAATTGAATTCATAATTGGAGCGTCTTATGAATGATTAGTAAAAATACCTTCCAAGTTAATGATTGACTGATATAAACAGAAAATTGTAATTACGAACAACATTTTAATCAATGCCTCTTTCAATATTATTATTTAAAAACAAAAGAATTTTTATTACTTTTTATAACTTTCATTTTCGATGAATATGTAACGCCCTTTTTAATGAGATTACATGTAATATGAATATATAAATAAATGTACCAATATATTTACCTGTCCATAAATATGATGTTTCAGTCGAAGCAAGGCGTCCAATATACAAATTATCGCCCATGTCTCTCACTTCCGCTATTTTCCCGCCTTGACTAAAATACACAAAATATACAAAATAGCAAGCAACAAATATACAAAAATGATCATTAATATTAACATATAGAGATATGGCATTAACATTTTATTTAATTTATACTTGCAATTATGATTTTTATCGAATAAGAACACAATATTTCTGCTAATAATGTCCAATCCTTCTCAGAAATGTAATTCGTCAAGAATAATCGTTTATTTAATATACAGTTTTAAAATACGAAAATGCTTTCTTTGTTCGCCTTGTAACTCACCCTTGACATGCTTCAGTCGCTTGATGATATTCTAGAGGAACATCATAAAACTTGTAACATGACGTTCCTCGAAGACTCCAACCTGTGCACAAATTATGTAACTTTACTTCAACTGTTAAATTGAAATATATATATGTAGTTTAATTTGAGTACTGTATATTGATTGCTTCAGAAAACACGTCATTTTAACTATTAGACTCATTAATCACTTGATGACGTATTAACAACAAAAAAAAAAATCGTGAAACGTCTTTAAAGTTGCTTTTAGGCATTACTTTGGTTTTAAAATGTTATTACAGCAGCATTGAACGATATTAGAATCGTTACAGAGTTTTGAATACGTTGAATATATTCTGATTTGCATCTGTTTTTTTTTTTTTTTGCAGTGAATGATTGGCTTTAATTAGATATAACACTATGACGCCATGACTGATCAATGATTATAAATATTTAAAGAGATGAATCTAAATGAAAGGTTTATCAATGTTCAACAAAAAAAGCCAATTTGATAAATCGCCCATAAATAATTTTAAAGCTAAAAACGCACCAAAACGCCCATTCCATCTCTCAATACTTTTTTTGCGTTTCAATAAGCAATACATTTGTCTGTACGGGGAAAAAAAGAAACTTCCGATGTGGCAAGGACCTTACCTTGTGGACAGACATACGTTGACGATTCTGGACTCTCGAAAGTGTGTGGGAATACATTGTCATAATCCGTCCAGTGACTGTCCGCAAACTGTGTAATTAATAAGTTTAAAGTTTAAGCTATTTAAGGGTGTGGCTGCATTTGAATTTTCAAAGAAAGTCTATTCTTTAATTGTCGTCCAATAAATTTTCAATAAGAAACTAACAAATCGGCGTTAAAAAACGCGACGAGCGTTTTTGAGTTTTCCATAAAAATTATTGGAAAATACAAGAAAAGATGCGTTTTAAAATGCAAATGTGGAATGGTATTACGATTTTGTTATTAGTTATTACTAAAACTGATAGAATTGTTCAGAAATTCAAATGACATATAATAGCATAGCCTGGAACAATAGCTTAATTTGAGCTTATTTTTTTTATGGACTCTAGTCATGCATTCGTTCATTTTACATTGCATTCGACGTCATACTACATGTACATTGCACCAGGAATCGCGTAGACTCTACCCATTTAAGACACGTACGTGAAGACAAATCAGTATTTCGATTATTTAAAAAAGTCAGCACTAAATAGACACGCGTGCAATCCTCCGTCAAAACTAAATGTGATGCATATAAATCAGATTGGATTTTATTTGTCACAAAGAATAAACATGACTTTATATTTCATTTGCGTATTCCCCTTCATCAGTTATGTGTCACATCAAACAGCTTGACTTATTTGAATATGTTAGGGTCTGGCCACATTGGAAGCTTTTTCTTGGTGTTATTTCCTAACAAACCTGTCTTCGGCATGTATTCCTAATGTGGAACTAAAGGGCGTTGTTTTGGTTTCCAATAAAAAATACATTGGAAGACAGGTTTGTTAGGAAATCCAAGCAAGAAAAGCTTCCAATGTGGCCAGACCCTAAAGTATTTGAATCTGTTAAATAGTTTTCCCCGTTGCTTATTGTGTTGGATCAAGATCACAACTATAAATACATAACTATATAGCAATTTAATATTTTTTATAGTTTAACAGTTGTCTGAGTTCAATGAAGCCAAACAAAATTATAGCGAACATTCCAATGTCCCTATGAAATCCAAGAATAAATTATAATACTTTTTTTTAAGTTAACGTAAAGGTGCAATATATTTTTCCATCACTTGGAAAGAGTCATAAATGGCTAAAGCCACACGCGTGTTGCCAACTTGAAACCCAGATAAAATACAATGAAATACAAAATTAAACTATTTAGAGATAACTACTAATAATACTCATCCTAACTTGCCGTCGACAAGATAGCTTTTACACATGACCAACAGTCAATTTCCAATTTTAAAGGGAGAGATTATGTGTCGATCTTTTATGATTGAGCATTTAAATCACTAAGGTGCAATCATATGTAAAGAAATAAAGTGATGAATTTGAAACATTTTTCCTCAACACCCAAAATAGCAATTACATTATGCCAAAGTCACATCGGCGATTGTTGCGTCGCCGATACATGTATCTGCGCGAGATGCAAATGAAAAGTCACATAAGTTTGACATAGCCTGCGACATCATAGGCCTAAGTTTCATAAGATCCAATATGTTGGATCGCAAACGTAGGCATCGCATACACATAAACGGAAATTTATGCTCCCACATAAAATGTTATTTATGGCAAATATACTTTATATATTCAATTTATATACTGTATTTCATTAAGATCAGGCTGAAAACCAATAATTTAAATCAATGCTGGTTCAGCAAATCGCAGGTGGTACACATATTCATTCATTCTCTTTTTCGTATTAGGGAGCGGTTACATTAAATCGCAAGTCGCGATTTATACGGTTACATTATTTAAGCGATTTAGGACTTCTAATTTTAATACATTTTGCCATCCAATTGATGTTAGACCTCCAATTTTGTAAACTTAAAACTTATATAATGAACCTATACTTAATTGTTTATGGATCGAAAACAGATATATACATATTAAGCGTTTCTTATTTAAGGCAAATGCTTTGTTGGATAATATGCAAAGACAACTTTCTTTTCACTTTATCTAGACTTCTACCATTATTAATATTTGTGATTCTTTTAAGTTTGCGCCGAAGGTGCCATAATGTATCAATGATAAATCATTTAATGAAACCAAAAATTGAAAAGACGATGGTGGCTTCATTCTATGCTAAAGAATAGAAAACTAAAAGGCTGCTTCGTACATCTATTTCGAGAACTTTAAAAATATAAAAAAGTATATCTACCATCAATGTCTTCCCTTTCAATTTCATTTCCTAGATGCCTACTATTTTATTTGTATTTGCAAGAAGTGGCCTTTTATGATAGTTCACTTTGTATTGTATAGAATCGGATTGTTTTCAACTATATTTTTCATTAGTTTCTGTTTCCTCGAAAATAATTAGTATATATTCCTCCAGTGTTCCTCCAGTACGAGTATGTCTTAATTTTCCCATTTTAAATTTGGTATAACCAGTATTTACAATTGACTATTATGAATTAATTGGTGATGAAACTATAGAATATAAATAGATCTGATATCAGATTGTACTCTACAAGTATAGCACCAAAGTATGTTTCTAAATAAATACGGTAGATTTACAATGTGTTGGATCAGTACCTGCACGTTCAACAGGAGATATGTGCAAAAAAAAGCAATTTTAGAATAGATACAAATTCTATGCATGCTTCCACCATCTTTTAGAATCACAGTTAATCGTTAAATTTATATTCAATATGGGTAGCTTATCGTTCCTTTCAAAATGCATCGCCGCTGGCGATAGAAATCGTAGCTTGCGTTAAAAATTTCCACTCGGGAAGCGAATCGTCACCCGCGACAAATGCCAAACAAACAATAATCCATGCAAAGAAATATAGAGTATAATTGTTCTGGTTTTGAGAATCGCTGCTATGTAACCGCAAATTTATCAAATCGCTTCCAGCGACAACAAATTTATTTTAGAAAAAGTTAAAGTCCTATAAAGAAAACAGTGAAAATCGCAAGTGGCGACAGGAATCGCTACTTTAATGTAACCGCTCCCTTAAACATTGTTTAAAACAAGTTTTAACATTTCGGGAAGAAACTAAGCCGATGAAATCCGAACCTTAAACTAAGTCTCTCTGAAGGAGGAAGTTTATCATCCGAGACTCCAAATCATTTCATAATATCTTTTACATGACGTTATTACTTTAGGTGAATGCTCTGTCATTAATTAGATCTATACCTTTTAAAAACCTGTCTCTTTAAGGCTGCTTTTATTGATGGGTCTTTTTGAAAACTACGAATATTCGCAATTATCTTTATGAATAGTGTTATATAATGGAATAATCAGTGCAATATGTGTAAAGTCTTCATATATGCTGCGTCAAAAAATATTTCATTTAATTTTTTATCGCATTTTACAATTTGATAACGTTTCCAATTGTTCACCGAACTTCACGGCACAACGATGGAGTAACACAGGATCAGAAGACAAAATGATATGTTTTTTAGCGGCTGATGTTGCCTTTCCATACATGACCATGGTAAACGGTCAAAAGCCCTCCCGGTCAAAAGCCCTCCCATTTTTGTAAGGTAACAATGAAATATATCATAAAGTATATTATATATTGATATACTTGTTGTGTGTATAGCATAGAGTGGGATTCACGGATTATGTTAATCCCATTCTGATCGGTCCATTCATTGCGGTGGACCGTGGTTCTTTTGTGACCGTTATCACCAAAAATATATATACAAAAAAGAAAAAAAAATAATATAGTATATTTCATTTTTACCTTACAAAAATGGGAGGGCTTTTTGACCGGGAGGGCTTTTAGCCTACCTTGAAAAAATGGGAGGGCCTTCTTGTAGAAAACTCAAAACATGACTAGCCTTTGAAAATACACCGAGCGTTTACATTGTATATGCTTTTTTTTAAAATTTCCATTTCCATTATGAATACAATGGATTAGATGGTTTCCTTGGGAAGAAAAAACTCCAAAAATTGCCAAATAATTATGCTACTGTCCAAAGTGCTAATGCAAACCTAAAATAATTCAAACAAAAGCCCCTACAATAACACAATACTCATTGCTTATGACTCAATATGAGTTATTAATGTCAAAAATGAAAAAAAAATGTATATGTAAGATTATGACTAAATTAGTTAGGATGTACAATATAATTTTATATTAATTCAAAGCCTGTTAAAATGGGCTTTCGTAATGATCGAAAATTCAAGCTACTCGAATTTTGTAGGACGTTATTTTCGCACTGGGCTCAATTTAATGTGCTTTATATGTCTATGGTGTTCTTGAAACAGGACTGGGCGATTTGTAAACGCTAAACATATTTTTCAAAGTATGCATATATTGGCTTTTTGGTATATTAAACAATAATTGGTTTTTATTAAATAACTTTTGGATGAATTTTCTTTGATGTTCCGTAAATGAAAACATATCAAAATAAAGGCCATTCTAAAATGGATCGGGGTTGTTTACACTTTATTAGACATTGTTGTTGACAAACGGCTTCCGAAGCTGACAAAAAGTAAAAGAAATTGTGGAAATCGTCATTGTAAGCGTTTGAACTCTTGACCCAAAAACCCTCGACCCAATGATATTATCCTTTCGATACAAGGGCTGGATATAAGACATGGATATAATAACATCAGTTTAGATGCTCGTCTAGTCAAAAACATCTTTTACTTTATATCGGTGATATCTATTTGACTGTAGCGCTTTCATATGTTCGCAACGGTGCAAAGCACATGAGAAAAACGAAAAATAGTTCTTCTAGTAAAAATGAAAATAAAAAGGCTGCAATTTAGAAAGTTAAAACAATGTTTTGTGAAATTGTAATTTGTCTTTCCAATTGTTTTTCAAAAACCTTATCATGGTTCAATTATTAATGGCATATTACCATTAAAGTGGTCTAAGTATTAAGACAAAAAACGTAAAAAATAGTTATAAAATTGAATAGCAATCGCAATATTACATTCAGCACACATGCGCGCATAAATCACAAAAAGAATACTTACTGTTGAGGGAAGACAACTCAAAAATATTAAAACTTCTAATCTGATGAAAATTCCCATTATGACATAGCTTTAACTTTTGACGTTTGTTTAGATATAGTAAGGAATATCCAGATTATGCATGTCTTGCTCAAACATTATACTGAAAATCAAAGCCCAATGATCGTTCAAATCACCTAAAACTAGTATGCGCGTAGCGAAAAACAACTCTTCCCGACCGAAGGCTTTCATGCACGTGTTACCACTGCAAAACTAATTGCATAACATTTTTAAATTAATTTATCTGAAGATTCATTTAAAACTGTTCTCCCCAAAACACATACTAACCTAGCTGTCACTATAAGACAAAAAAAAGAACAAAATTATTGGGGATTTTTTTAGAAATAGAAGTCTAGAAATTATTTAATTGATTGGAGTAAAATATATTCAAAACTTATTTCATTTACCTCTATCGAGCACAGAAGCCTGCTGTTATTTGTAGTAAGCGTTTGACAAACGAATCGAAACTTCTTTTCTTTTTTTGCCATTTTATCACCTTTACGTGGGGTATGTGCATACTTTCATATTTCATTTAAAGTATTATAATTTAGGCTAATAAAACTTGTAAACTGTTTTGTTTTTGAATGATTCGAAATTGAAAATTGATATTGCAGAGTTTGATAGAAG
>LQRL01113725.1:40369-55323 GCA_001703475.1 Hydroides elegans
TGAAGTCGTTTTTTTGGCTTATCGGTCTTTTGAAACGTACACAACATTTCGTATCGTGTTGTTGGTCGAATATATGGTATAATTAAGAATATTAGCGAATGCTATAAATTAATTATCTGTTGATAGAAATAGTTGAAAGAATAATGACCCGTACGCGTTTTTTGCTTAACATTTAGATCTTTCTGTTGATAATTTTAAGGTTTGCAGTTTGAAATTGAGAAATAAAGGTTGAGATTCATAATTTTAAAGAATATTCGACCGTCTCTTTCTTTGCTTAACATGTAGCTCTTTCTGTTTGTAGTTTTTTGGTTTGCAGTTTGAAAGTGAGAAATAAGGTTTAGTTTTTTTTTGCGAATAATAATGAAATTAATATGGCGAGTATTAATCCTTTATCATAAGTAACAATTTTGTCTTTTTAATTAAAAGGTTGAGCTTGAAGAAGTTTTGGCTGAGCCCGATGGGGTAAGAACCATCGCTTGCTGCTGGGCCCTGGACAAGAGGTAAGCTAAATTGGTAAGGCAGCTATACATCAGGTCACAGTTTTAACCAAGCAGGTATCAAATATATAAAACAATATGATATATGAAAGATAATTCGTAGCGAATGAGCATGTACATGTAGGTGTGAGATTAACGAAAATATATTTTAAGCGATCTAAGCGAAATCTGGGTTTTGGGTAAACAAACATACTTTCTTTATCAAATCATCCAACTTATTTATTGGCTAGTCAATTTCCATTTGCAGCCTGTTCACCTGCAGCAAGTTTGTTTGCTACAACCTGTGCTCCGTCCTCTTCGGCTGGCTGGCCGCTCTCTCCTGGGGTTGCGAGTTCGGAATCGCCTCGTGTGTGTACGTGTTTTGCCTGACTCCTCGGATTAGGATGTACGCCCTGTGCTGTAAATACTTCCAGGATATGATCACGATTTGTCTGCGTTGCTGTCTCGTGCCGATGGCCGAAGCGTGTGGATTGTGTCTTAGTAATATACAGGTGAAGCGGGCCACATTGGTGTGAGTGATGTTATTTGGTGTTGTAACATGATGATGTTACTATCGATCAAACTCAGTGACATAGCTCGACTTTACATATCTTAAGTAAAATGGTATGAGTAAATTAACGACCGATTTGCATCGCTTAGATGATTTGGTTTTAAGTATATATTGTTTTATAGCATTAAATGTTAAAATGAAAATTGATATACTAAAATGAAAATTGATTTACATGTGTAACTCGTCTTTATTGGAGCTTGGTATCTACACTATTGATTGATGCTGGTCAATTAGGCCGTTTAACTGTGATTGCTGATGCCAATTTAATAACATATTTTCCGGGATTATATATTTTTGTTAATACAATTGTTAAATAAATATAAGAACATATGGAATAGTTTGTCTGCGTTGCAGATGGAAAATAAATGTAATGATATAATGAAAAAAAAAAAACTTCATATTGCCTTTTCGAACAAGCGTGAACTTGGCAATCTTTATTCAGATGAACAGAAATAATTGAGTTTCCACATTGGATAAAACAAATTTTGACGGAAAATGACCGCCAATATACCATAAGAAAAAAAAACAATAATACTCGTATCTTTATTAACAATGTAACTGAAAATGCCTCATGTTTTTTAAAACAGACCCATCAAATTATATAACCTAAGCTCAAATATAACTTAAGCGCATACTTAAACCATGGTTCAAGCATGTCGATTCAATATTTAATGTTAGCGTAAGCAATTACCAAACATGTACATGTATCTATCACATCAACACATAAATAGGCACTTAAAGGCAATCTAAAAAAAGTGTCCCTAGGTTTTTCGCTAATAACTTTGTAAGTTTTTATTCCTTTTCAATCAAATTTTTAAAGCACCTCTACAATAGGAAACCCTAGCATATTTTTTAAAAAAAAATAACTGGTTTTTCCGTTTATCGATTATTTCTGATATTTTATACGAATCCATTTTGCAAGGCGCCGCTGTACCGAAAATGCTAAACCTTACCAAAATTTAAAGTTTTAAAGGGGTCTGGGCAACCCTTTATAGGATAGTACAAACAAACCTATTAAGGATTGCCCAGACCCCTTTGAAACTTAAATTTTTTGTAAGGTTTAGCATTTTCGGTACAGCTGCGACTTGCAAAATGGATTCGTATAGAATATAAGAAATCATCGATAAACGGAATTTCCAGTTCAATTTTTTTAATATGTTAGAGTTTCCTATTGTAGAGATGCTGTTAAAATTTGGTTGAAAATGAATACAAACTTTAAAAGTTATTGGCGAAAAACCTAGGGACACTTTATTTTTTAGATCGGCTTGTGTAAACATTATTTACTGTGCATGAGATAACAAGCCACATACTAGAGATATATAAATGCTATACCTGGTAAACTAGCACTGTTAAAGCAGTCTCTGGAACATCCATCAACCATCCAAATGGGAAGACGGTTGGTAATGTACATACAAAACGTTCAAACAATGACCACTCCACTCACAGAAATACCACTTTGCACAATCCCTAGATCATGCAACAGCTCCATGTAGCTGGCATACGCTCATCGAGTCACTAACCGACACTCCACCAGAATGGCAGAACATACTGTCTTTGGCTAGAACAGCCGGGTATATCATAGCACCCTGGTTCCTATCGCCTGGTAGTGAGGGGCAGGGGATTCGGTAACTATGGGAACTCGATTGGGGTCCTCCACTGCGGTTGGAATCCAGGAAGCACTGGTATGACTCGGATTCATTGGGTTTCGGATGCCGTGGTGTCTCATAGTCATAATGTCTAAAATCAAGCAGATATTAATATAAAATTCAAATACATTTTATGTTAATTATGTTAATTGCGTATACGTGTATCGCATGATTTTAAACTAGCCCCCTAATTAGGTTTTTATTCTCAAAAATACCTGAATTGAAATCTATGAATTTGTATTCGAGGAAATATGTTTATATATATATTTTTTTAGAATTAACATCCACAATATTTCAAATATTGAATATGATATCAAATGAAATATTGAATATACATTATATTAAACCCACCTCTTAAACCACAGCACACCAGCGAACACTATAAGGGCGCTTAATATCACGCTTATGGATAACACCAAGAATATCACCAAACCTGTAAACGTAGAGCCATCATTAGAAAGGAGTATTGGATGACGTTTAAGTTATTAATGAATAAACAATACAGGGTTTGAATCACAATAGCTTTTCATGAGAATCATCTAACATAGTACAGCTACAATTAATAAATATAGTTTTGGTTATTACGTATCAATTATATGCTTAGATGACAGTCTACAATTTATAAGTAACAACCGATGTCATTACCATTATATGCTGAATATTTGTATTCATCATCAGTCGAATGTTGGGCTTGAACCAACAGTGTTTCTGAATAGATTAAATTCACATGTTTAATTAACCATATTCATAAATATTTGCTCTGCACAACAACCTCGTCTTCAATAATATATATCCCCTATATGTGTAAAATAATATACTAAATAAATTTGCAATTAATTTTAAGATCATAATATTGTGATAACGTCGAAGAAAAATGTGAATAAATGTGTAAAATGGTTGATCAGTAATGTGTCAACTTTGATATTTTTTAAAATACTGAAATCAACAAATAATTGGCACATAGCGAAATGATAGCATGAAATCACATATATTAATTTCCACTCACGTTGTGTGCAATTTCCAATGACGCCGTGCCATCGGTCGCCTTGGCAATGCAGATGCCACGTGTGTTCTGTGCCGTTGCATCCGACCGTTATGTCGTCACCGTCGCGTAGCAACCAGGCACCAGAGGGCGCCATTAGATCTGGGCAACCTACCGCTGGCAAAAATGATGATGATGATGATGATGATGATAATGATTATAAATTAACGTTTATTTCGATTACATAATGTAAAAAAGTATGTTTAATTGAATTAAAGTACTTTGATTCTCATCCATTAAAGCAGATATTGTAAACAAATATCTCAATTTACCCCGAAAGCCTATCATAAATAGGTGTGCGGCAATTGCAGATTTCTCTAAATACAGCGAAACCTTGTGATGGAGACTTCGACCGATATCAACAATTTTATCCTTCCGGCCACCACATATCGGAGTTCTCTCCTTGGTCAAATCATCTATGATATATCCATAGCGCACCGAACATCCGTCTGACGGCACTATTTGGCTGCTGTTACTCCATGACATATCAATCAAACGCATTTGGATGTGTTGCCCCTTTTGCGCACTCAGTTTCCATGGCGATATAAGTTCCCTGCATGTGCTTGCGTTGACGGCGACGCTGCTTATATGTTGAGGCGTCGACATAATTCGGATTTGCCTTGACAGTGAACATTTTGCGGTTTCGGTGTTTACCGCTGAAAAGCATTTTGAAATAAAGTACACAAGGAATATTCATAGACCAACTAGTGACGTAACGGTTCCCCAGCATTGACCTGTGAATAACTCATATGTGTATGTAAGTTAACGTACATCATGTTTGAGTAACTCCTACCCGTCGCACATGAATATTTACAATAACATTTGATTGGATTATCAAAGTTGTAAGATACGTATTATGTTGGCGCCAGTATTCTATTAAATTTATGTCTTACCTTGAACGCATGTGTATGCGACTTCGAGCGACCGTATGAGTTGCATATTGCAGCCCTGTAGCTTGAGGAGTCGATCCATGTCGGGATTCGAAACGCGAATCTCACAATCAGGGCGACCAGAGCACAGGGCATCCGCAACGGTTAGTACATCGGCATGACAACCAAGGTTTCCTGGCATAACATACAATGATATATTTTGAATAGGATATCTTGGTTTTAGTATGTTCTCGAATTCAATGAATTAAGGTACGTATACGCGCTTGTGGAGTTTTCTGCGACAGAGCGATATTCAAAGAAAATATAGTAAACTCTGCAACATTCAATTTGCGATCGCAGGGTTTACTATATATTCTTTGAATATCGCTGTGTCGCAGAAAAATTCCACAAGCGCATGTCCGTACTTAATAGAAAATATGAAATTATATATAACGTTTCATCATTTGACACTTATTGATTTCCACATTTGAAATGCGTAATCAAGAAAATAATTACCACTTACTTTTGATGAAACTATGTACCAAACAAGTTAATTAATCGTTAACACCCTTTTTATTTATTTTGATTAAAGTTCTGGTTTTGAAATAACCTTACCGACAACGCAATCACTGGCTTCCATTCTGCCATAGCGCGCCCTCTGCATGACAACCACGGATCCAGAGTGACATCGCGGAGTGAACGAATGACCTTGACAAACATGTTCCACTGCGAAACAAAGATCCATCCACTATATAAACTTACTTAAATCAGGATGCATCCTGATGAGATTGAGTTTAATGATCGAACTTAGCAACATAGACTTGTCCTTGAGATAATCTAGCATTTTCATGTATTCATAATACCACACATCTAATATCTGGAACATAACATAAATTTCGTTAAACGTCTTGACGACCAAATGAGCAATAACTGCTCGGATGGTGAGGCGCATATACAACAGCAAGGCATATGTGTTTTTCCTAAAAACATATATCATCATTCTATGATGATATAAGCATTACTGAAAACAAAGCAATGTAATCTATTTACCTGTAACATGTTGCTCTCCAAAATAGTTATCGTCAGTGGCGTCACTTGAGTAGAAAAGTAGTTCCATAAGGATACATGCAAACAAATGGATGATGCTCATATATGCCTTCATTTTGACTATGCACATAATCCTATTCAATGGTTTTTATAACTAATTTTGATTAATATGTTCCGTTTGAGTAATTGATGTTTACGCGGAGGTATACCTTTTTAAATAATATGCATTACAATAAGTAGGTTTATCCACACAATTGTTAATCAATTCAAACGAATGCTTTGTAAAAACTACTATGAGTAAAATACAACTTATTTGAATTATATCCAATGTAAACCCAATTTTAAAACAATATTATCATGAAATGAACGGATACTGAATAAATTTCTGTGCGTCAAATCTACACCTTATCAGTCATTCGGAATCGCACCTTCAGATCCCATTTGCTTTATTTCAAGCAATTATTTTCAACACTTTCCTGCCACTTTCGTTTTCTTTTTCTCTAAAAAAACATCCCCTTAAAATCTAACGTTGTCACCGACAATCATCATCAAAACACACACACACGGACAAAACGCGGTGGTTCCCTATTCTTGTCAAACTCGGGCGTTTATTAACTCTTCGGAAGCAAACGGTCGCTTATCGATGTCTCCTCTGAGATTTACTGTCATCCCTCCGTTGACAAGTAGCGATAGATTGCGCCGGTGGCTGAGTGTTTGAGAGAGGAAATGAGCTGTTTGGCAGAAGAGTGATGGTTACTGTTTTGTCGAGTTATGTGCTTTAACGTCGCAAAAGGTTCGTTGTGGATGATGGGGCAGAAGTGTTTGTTATTGGGTTTTATTGGTTTTGTTTGACTTGATATCTGAAACAATAGTATTGTTATATCGGAATGAACCATTACATTATCATAAGCATTAAAATAACGAAAACGAAAACGAATATTTTATATACAGGGATTTGATATCATTTGTCGTAGCAAAATTTTGAGAGCCTAATAGAAAACACATAGAGGTATGAAATTGCACAAAATCATTGCACGAGAACATGTACCGCATCATTCTTTTATCTGCCTCTTATAATGAAAAAAATATGTTACCAGATCCAATCTCAGCATTTAAGATAAGACAGGTACCATAGTATTCCCAAATTGTAAATCAAGTATAAGATTATATAGAAAACACATTATAACACCTCATCAATTTATATCAGCTTATTTATATCAGAACGGGACCAGAAAGGGATACAGCCGCTTTTACAACTAGCTCGACAGTTGAGGAAGTTCCACAACATTTCATTGGACCACTTTGCTCAAAACGTGATTAGCAACCCATAGCAACCATTAATAAGTGTTTTCTGTTGACAACTTTCAAGACGAGCTCCTTAAATCCTTCTAGTCATCTCATAAAACTCCCGGGAGATCTATTATGCGATTTTTATGAGAGTTGGACGGGTAGAATTACAGGAAAAACGGGTAATTGACTTATCCACTATCCGATATAAGATGACAGCAACAAGGAATCGTAATAAATCCCCTGATAAAAAAAACCTTAAGCATTCTCTTTTATGACGCAGAAGCAATGGGAAAGCATATAAGATACTCTGCATTCTAGATGCAGTGACATTATTGAATTTCGGTTAGAGACATATCAATTTCGGGAACCTTTTATCAATGCCCGTTTCATATCAACATTTTATACTTGTAAACGAGAAAGATACATGTAAGTCCATTCAATTCATACCCTTTAATTCAAATAATCATTCAAAAGCTTAGCATTCTTTTAATGAACTGTTACTATAAGACTGCTAAGAGAATATCTAATATTTTATGTAGCTTATTTATAAACTCATCAAGCGGACAAATATGAATGGTAATATATTCAACCATTTGGCTAACCCTTCAGCTGTAACTATTTCTATTTATTCAATGGAAAGTAGCAAATACATGTCACGTCGTTAATTGAAATTGTAATACTCTACACAAAAACTCATCAACAGATCAAATAATAGTGGTGGACTTGAATTAATTGCTTATTATTGAACATGCATTTTAAGAAACATAAAAAAGCATACTCGACCACATTATTTTGTATGCTATTGAAAGTATCATATTAATTCATTGGTTATAATTCGATTTTCACTTTTAATAAAAGTAAAATAGTCAACAAATCCCGATGAAGGAATCGTATGACTTTTATATGACGCGAGAGTGTAAGACCTCTTGGAGATGCTAAATATGCATCTCAAAACACTGTCATATTGCGTCATTTTTCAACACCATTACTTCATCTAAGCGCGCTCGGAATTCGCACGGAAAGAAATCCCATTTCCCGTCATTCATCCATGAAATGCGTTTGTTATTGGCTTTTATTGCCTGACGTATTGTGGGCGCTAAACTATTTAGCTCGCTCGAGGCAGCCTGTGCATAATACTGGGATGCTTCCATAGAATTGCCTCTTGCTTTAATTGTGCCATTTTACAGCCAATTTCGTCGTTTTCTTTGGTATCATTCAACGTCCTATTAAGACTGCAATTACAACGTACCGGGTCTCGCTTCCCCGTAAAGTGACGGCATCTTTCGCTCGATTGCATTGGCGCTTTCATCTAAATGCAGTTTGTAGGGATTGCACCGTGTGTTAAATCACATAAGCTTTTAGATAATTATGCTATGATAGTTTTCTATTTACAATATGAGAATGTGATATCTAGGGTTTCTACATGCCAATGCAAACACAAGTTTTATACTCCTGATTATTTATGTATTAAGTTTGACAACGGTCATTATACAGGACAAATTCATTTAACGCACATGTCCGAAATTAGGCGATTTGAATGGGGCCCAAGTGAATGGGGGCCACTTTTTAATTGAAAACGCCCTTGGTGACGAAATTATAGTATAAACTGATGATTAATAGCTTCCATGATCATAGTCGTGCAATCGCATGCCAAGGAAGAGTTTGTAAAATATCTACAAACGCAACATTTATTTTTGCCATGTTTTATGATGTAACAATTACGCGGATACAAAAACATTAAAAACAGAGTTGGTTTTCAATTAGCAAATTGTTGTAAGCGACGACCGGAAACTGCTCTTTGATGCAGAGGAAGCGCTTGTCGGGATTCCGTTGGTTTTCAATTGATAGGCTACATTGGGAGTCCATTAAAGTGCTAGGAGAAATTATAACATTGTAAAATTGCAATAGTTCCGTGATGCGGCAGTGCTATAGGAATAAAATAATATTCAAAGGAAACATTTTTATAACGCATATATAGTGTCATTTATGTATTGTTTATATAGAAATGCATATTTGTTTATACGTGTATACCGCCATGAATGCAGAATGATTGCTGATTCTCACAAGATTCTAACAATGTAGTGCTTCCTTGTGAAACTTCTGCGACCTTATGTGGCCGCAACTGTTTTTGCTTTAAAATTCAACCCAACGATTACGCTTGCTTTTGTGAATCTTTTGTGTTTCTATTCTAATATATATTACGTAAAATATAATGAATGTAATGAATGTAATATAATTCTGTTAATTCTACCATTGCTCAAAATCGTAAGTTATTTATGTTAAAGTTATTTTAGATCATTTCGTGATTCAGGAGATCTTCCAATTAAGGATGCAAATGAAATCCGTTAAGTTCCATTCATACCACGTTTTGGAAATATATGAGTATCCACCACAAATTCTTAAACATGTGCCCTTAAATTACAACCAAGGCCATTCCATGTGCTCGTAAAGGTTTGGCTGTCCAAAGCAACACGTATGTAGCGTGTCAATGCATCCGATTGCCGACGTAAACCGTATAAGTTAATACATCATGTCATTCAAACAGATCGTTAAGACGTCATTTGTAAATTTCGACATCCTAGCGATGTCATGTTTGCGTTGCGTACGCTGGGACATAAAACTATGTGATCGGGACGTTTTTAGAAAGGTGTTTGCCGAGATGGATGTGTTTCCTGGTTTTCAAGATACTCCGTTTTGACTTGTTTGAGTACATACAATACTGTACATGTATATACCTTACACGAATAGATTGTGGTTTAAAACGAAGAATTGATAATAAAATTTCATAATACTCATTAAACAAATATATATGTGTAATTTTATCAAACTTTTGCTTATAATCATACAGAAATGTAGAAATATCTTAAAATAAAAATATACGGTCTAACACTAAATATCGGCGAAATGTTTAGTTTTATCGTCTTGCATGTAGGTAATACTAAAATTAGACGAAAATCGACATTTTATTAATAAACAAAACCTTTATCAATGTTTTCAAAGTATGCGCATTAGCCTTGGTAAACATATTTTGTTGCTTAAAAAATAATGGTTTCTATGAACAAAAATGCCAATGAATGCCTAATGGAATGAATAGATGCAACAAAAAAGATTGTCTAATGCGTTTCCGTTTTGATTTACTCACAGTTAGGGGAAATAAGGACAGTTAATGTAAATAACAATTATAGCGATTAGTGCAATTATTATTTAACAAATCTATGTGACTTTGCCACACTATTGAAACAGGAAAAGTTGATGAGCTATTAAAGCAATTTATTTTCTAAATACAATAATTGCAAAGCATTGATGCATGTAATTGTTTAAAAGATAAAAGAACAACTGGATTTAAATGTTACAGAAAGATTATATAATGTTGCATAAACCTTTTAAAACAAAAAGATTGTGAATCACAAAATATAATCTTAACATTAGACAGGGTTTTCCTATTACGTACACAATTTCATTACACATTAAGCGGTGCATACACAAAATAAAGAGGATAGGATATGACAGTTTTAGATATCATAACAGTATTGTATTTGCTAAGTATCATTAATGCCGAGAAAATAAACGGTTCTTATTTCGAAGTGATGCGTAACACGAGGAGCCCGGATGTTCGTTTTGGTGTATTTGCGCATGCGCGATCGGAACTCGAGTGTATAAGTTGGTGCTTCTCGATTATCAAATGTAACGCAATTAGTTACAAAGAAGGCGAGTGCCTGATGGAGTCTAGTTCATTTCTTGTTTATGATGGAGGCTGGAAGCATATATCTCAAAGAGCGTCACGTGAGTAAAAATCTATAAATTTGCAATGAAACCAACATATCATTCATCAAATTGATTTTTTTTTACTGTTTAAGCATTGTCATTAGGTAACAAACGTTTTCAAATTATCGACATTTACAAGGGTTGTTTGCGAGTGGTGACTGGATTCGATCCCAAAGTGTATAGTCCGGTTTCGTTTATTATTCTATAGAAACCTGATCAACTAAAACTATACCGGTTAATTTAAATATATAAATATGTTGCTCTCATGTTACATATACAAGTTTGTAGGCATCATATTGTCCTCTCACACACAGCTGCATCGACTGGATGCAGCGAACTTCGAGTGACCGCCCCTGACACAATATACCGCGTCAACTTGACCGATAACTCTGTGGTTGACATGGGCATTTCGCCAACCTCAAGTTTCAACCCCTATGGCATTGATATCGATTATCGTCTTGGGCTCATGTTTGTAATTTCAAGTTCTGTGCTTTATATGGGAGATATTGATGGAGGTGGAGGGTTGCAGCGGTTGTTTGATTTGGACGACGGCAATGGTGAGTACAATATGCATATATTACCTCAATGCTATTATGGGAACATGCTTTGGAATTGTAGACGTTTTTGTAAGAAAGGGATTATGATGCTCCTAAAGGCGAGCTCACTCAAAAATTTAGGATATTTTTTTTTGCGTGAACAGAGGTGATTAACTGCTATGTTTTTATACAAAAGAGGCTTTCGAAAATATCGGGTTTCGTGCTTTTTTCCAAGTTTTTTCGTTTGCGTGAACACGGCCTAGGGCTCCAGATGACTGCGATCGTGATTATCGGATTCGTTTTTCAATATTCATGACATATTATGACATATTATTTTTTATCAAACAGTCAATACAATAACAACGTGTTTTTCTTTTTCTTTATATAATAGCCAACGTAAATGGTATAGCTGTGGACCCTGCCACTCAGCGTATCTACTTTACTGATCGATATGCACCCAACCGGATCGGTTACTTTAGTTACCCGACGCCGGGTGCCTCGGAACCGGTTTTGCTCGATCTTGGAGTCGACGTCATTATAGAAAGTCCTCGTGGCATTGAGGTCGACTCTGTAAATCAGTAAGTAATTCTCTATGTATAATAGACTAATAGGATAATGTTTTATTTATTTTTTGTTTATTATTTTGTTTATCTTATTACTTTCATATTCGTGTAATAACAATCACGGAAGATTTTTCGAGACATAGACATAGACTTAGATGCTGTTAAGGCTAGTACATGAAGCAGATATAATTTTCTAAGAAACCTAGATGATCTGACTGCATTTTTGATTTTAAATGAGCAGGAAGATTTATTGGGCCGATGCAGCTATTCCTGAATACATGGCTAGGGCAAATGTCGACGGTTCGGCGGCAGAGAAAATAGTCGATGACGATCCTGGTTTGAGCAACAACTTTGATCTTACTCTTGATCTTCGAGGTTAGTATATACGATTTTAGCTTGACCTAATTTTGGATTATAAACTCATCTAAGTTGGAAATACAATTTATATCAAGTCACTTGTCATTCTAAATTTGATAATAATAATTGATATAAAAGTATAAACTCGAAAGTCCTTTTCCTCTAATGTCGCAGATGGACTCAACTTCATTTAATACATGCAATCGAATTGAAACCATTATTTTTGTAACAGAGAGAAAAGTATATTGGGCAGACACGGATAGAATTGAGTCGGTAAACCTGGATGGTACCGATCGCCAATTGGTTTTCATGGATCCAAACGCAAGTTTTCATGGCATTGAGTTGGTTGGAGAATATCTATATGTCGCTGACAAGACTGCAGAGTAAGTATATATATATATATATATATATATACATTTATCGAAACCGAAACATGTTTGAATTTTAAATGTAAAGGGATTAGAAATTGAGTGGTGAGCGTTTTTACTTTAGTTGTTAATTTTATGTAATATTTTTTTTTGCGACAGTTTTTTTTACATCTGACTTAATACAAATGGCATATTGAACAAATAGTTGAATTCACATTTATGTATTTCAGTGTTATAAAGAAGTTGTCGAAAAACGGCGAGTTGTTGGGTGAGATCGGTGCGGGCGTCTTGTCACAGCATCGTTTCATCACCGGGTACTGCCCATCGTTAAATGTGTGATTGTGCGTCGCATCACACAGTTATTGCAGTTCAACTCTGATTATTGACTTCAGGACTTTTTTTTAGTATTTTGAAAAGAGGCTTTTCCAGGCTTGTTTCACATTAGCCAAGCTGACAAGTTCAACATACATGTACATGTTTAGTCGTATAAACTTATTCGCTCCAAGTTATAATATTGGCAATTTAAATGGAAAGGATCACCAAGAATAAATATTGTTTCTAGAGAATTATGACGCTTACCACTTTACGGTACGGACACAATCACGAAAAATAATCAACGTGTTATCGAAAATTGCATCGACCTTTCCTTGTTTCCGATAGTACGTTCTTGTACAAAAAATGTATGTATACACGCCGTATCTGACATGTGAAGTTACACTGAAGAATCACGCTTCCCTACGATGTATATGACATCGATGATTGTCTATGATGACCTCACAAGAGTTATGAATAAAATTTGCGATTTCATCACATACTTATCATATGTTGGGATGCCATCAATACACTTTGTGACGTCATGAAATATGGAAAAATTGCGCTTGCAATGCTCTTATACTCCAATTACATAGACTGCTATTCGATTTCTCATGCTCGCTTCTCGCATAAGGAAAAAAGGATTTTTTTTACTGGTTTCGTCGGAAGAAATCATCCAATTAATCAAAAGTCATAATCATTTAACAGGTTGATGTATTTTCCTTTATCTTATTTAATGATATGATATGATATTATTTTACTTGTCTTGATAATTCACATGTATGATGGAACAAGTGTATAATAAAATATGTGAACATTGTATATCTAATTGTAACATGCCAATCAATGCCTGCATTTTGATATTTGATATATACATGTATAATCAATACAAGTATTTTCAAATAATCTTTTTGAATCAACACATTTTTTTTTTACAAACAAAACATAATATACAGTAGCGCGCGATCATAACTGCTCGATTTCTCTAACGTTAAGCGTTCAGCCTTTAATGGTTTGCAAGATCAGAATATAGCGTTTAGTGTTCAGCGTTTGTGCGTTTAACGTTGAGCGTTTGCCACGAGAAGTTAGTACTGCGCTCGACTGTAATTATGCAAAGAAAATAAAAAAATCAAAGAGATAATCATAGCTCCAAGAAACCAAGGGAGGAAAACCTTTCATTGAAATTGAAATTTGTGTTGCTTAAATATAAAAACTATTTTTCATTGTTATTTAAGTCCTTTTATGTCTATAGTCATTATAGGTAAAAACGATGAGAGTTCAGAGACATGTATCCCTGACAGTTGAAATATAAAAAAATAATCATCTCTTCACTGATCAGGCACTTATGTGCCAAGATATATAATGATATTGGCATTTTTGATTTTTAAGTAGTTTTGAATTAGATTATTATCAGAAACAATAAAAAAATAACACTCTGCGTTGAGGTTTTGATGGTTGATCAACATTTAAGCTATCACTATCTTTGCTAGGTGATCCGGAAATTCTTTGTTGAATGCTTGTTAACTCCACTTCGATAAACTTTATATTCATCCACTATAAATATATATAGCCAAGGGACTCACTCTAACGACTTTAAGCCTTTAGCTATTTGCTTATTTTTTTTTCAATTTTTCTGAAGCATACTCAAGTTTTTGAAGCGCAGACTTTTGCAATTTTTCGTTTTATGTTGCTGTCAGCGGCACTTTGCGTCTGCGGATCTTGAGTTACAAAACTTTCGTAAGTAACGGATATATGGACATCCGCCCTCTAGCGGATGTTTCTGTGTGTTTGTGTTAACGGCCATCTTACGTTCACATCATCATTTTAAAGATGGGAAGTGAAGAAGAAAAATTTAATGCTATTCTGCAGGTGATTGATGAAAAATTAGACTCATTTAAACATGGATGGAGGAAAGAATCTTTGGAGCTCATTGATTACTCCGTTAGTAAAAATTTAGACAGGATTAAACAGGATTTAGTGGAACACTTTTCCCAAGAAAATGCTGATAAGGCATCAAGCCGGGCATCTGGTGATGAAAAACAAGGTCGTATAGAGACCGAACGACAGTCTTCCATAAGGGGAGCCTCAGGACAAGAAGAGGTCCACCGCAGT
>LQRL01113727.1:7188-17569 GCA_001703475.1 Hydroides elegans
ATATAAATTTTGTTTTTATTTCTCCACATGATTCAATACATATAAATAACACGAAGTTTTTCAATGATATATGCCTATAATATATAAAAATATTAGGATTGTGTTCCCAAGTACGATCCGCATGCCTTTTTACTGCATTGATTCTTTAATAGAACTTATCAATGTTCTTATAAAATATAAAAGAAGACCTCCTTTCTCTTCTTCTATTCATTTTAAAACCACAACTGACCTTTTATACTTGTTTCTTTATCTTAAGTTGTATGTCTTTTTTAATACATGCATATTTAAATAGTACATATTGCGAAAGTTGTGTTGTGTATATTTTAACGCATTCGTGAACATTGCGTCGATGTAATAGCAGATGGTGTAAATAACATTAAATGATTACATGACTTTCCATCTGATTGGGGCCTCTTCCCTTTCGCACTTTCAAAAACATTTTGTCAATATCTGGCATGCTCTTGTGTATGATTAAAAAAAAATATTTGAACCGATTGATTTTTTATTAGATTCTGCGCCTTGTAAAAAAGTCTTATTTGACTAGTTCATCATACCGTTTTTAACTTCTAAATATCCCCTCTGAAATGTTTCCAATCCTTAAAAATTTGCATTTTATTTCTATCTCAGCAATTACGACTCAAATGACTCTGAACCTTTTGAATATTTCAATTTTTTTGGCATGTATGGGAAAAAAGAAACCTACTCTCCAAATCGCGATTTTCAGAGCGACGATATTTGATTCTTCAAGCGTTTATATATATTATTGAAGGGCACAACGCGACCTAAATACTAACATGCCATCGTAGAGGGCAAAGCCCCTTACCTCCCATCCTCCCGTACCATCTCCTGTTCTACCTTATTTCATTCCTTATTTTGTTTCCTCTGTTGTTATCTATCTATTGTGTTTATCTCATTTTCATTGATTCCTCAAATATATTTGTAAATTTTACGAGGGTGCGTAGCACCCGAAGTGAAATAATGATTTTATAAGTGATCTGAATTAAGGTCGGTGTTTGACCTTACATAGGATGACGTCGTAAAAAAAACTATTTGATTAGCATATGAAAATCAAGTCGAATTTAAGTGATGCTGATATTCTAAATATATCTATAGATATATTTACATTTTCATTTAGCTAAATGAAAAAGTAATAAGCAGAATAATTCGAGTATTCATCCTCGTATATTAATGGATTCATGTTTATAACAAACTGTCGGAAATTACCATAACATATATATTTTTCTTAGTGGAAAAACTATTATTATACACTAAATCCACTTGTGACGCAATAATTCAATTGTTATGCAGCTTGAACGTATAGATTAATTGCGTCACAAGCATACTTTTCCTAGTAATTGTTGCGAAGCATAATTGTTACACCTCAATTGTTTGCGTCATATTTCCTCAAAAAAGGTGCAAATTTTGAACTTTAAAGCAGATTTCCGAACTTATCATTTATTGAATCACAAAATAAATAGGTTGGGCATCTACCTTATAACTTTTCACACATTCCTTCCCAGTCATGTTTATAGCTACATGCTACCGTTTTAGTGCTAGGCCTTGACGAAACTTTTTTTGGTAGATTTTGGGGTCGGAAAAATCAACCCGTTTTAATAGCCCCCTCCGGGGCCCCTAGGCCCCGGTTGGGGGCTAAAAAAAGTGAAAACATACACTGCCAGTTGATTGAATATTCATTGAGTGGTTTATCATGTTGAACATAGTTTTTTGGTGGTGTTTTAGATAGCACCATAAAGCTTTAAAATATACTCGTTTATGCTAATATGCTGGATCATATTGAATTGCTGTTTGTTGTTTGTGACGTCATAATTGAAGGGCTCCGTGCAACATTAGAGAGGTTGTGCAGAATGTCAAAAATAGGCTAGACTGTCGTAAATTTCATGTAAACAATCCAGTAACAAGCTATGCGATTTGTCATATTTGGGTCAATGGCTATTAACTGAAAGATTTTTTAAACATGCACAAACTCTCTAATGTGTTAAGTCTGAAATTGACATTTTGAGAAAAATGGCATTGAATGTTTTTACATTGGTCATTTATATAAAATTTGGCAAGTGACCAAACGACAATATCATTATGCTCGCATTGATTTCCTAACATTATTCAAGTATATAACATGGATATATAATCATGTGACATTTTGCAAAACTTTTTAGCGAAACATGTTAAGTAGACTTAACACATTGTTGCACAGAGCCCTTCAATTCATAATCGACTCATCTTTGCATTATTGTGTGCTTAAGATCTAAAGCGATTATTTGTTAGTTGTATTTGCACAAAAAAAATAAACCACTTCTAAATACACAAATTAAACAAAATATTTTCAACCGACAAAAAACCGGAACATTGAATATAAATATATGCATCACGTTAAGATAATACTTGTAAGATAATACATAAATATGACACTAAAACCAAATATGTAGGGTTTCGTAAAATTTACCACTGCAAAGTTCGCCGCTGCCAACATGAGGTACGTCCGAAACTCAGAAATATTCAAGGGTGTTCAAGATGGTCAGGATTTTTAAATATATATGCCTTAGGTACCAATAGCTTTTTTTTTCTTTTTAATTTCTTTTCAATGTATTTTTTGCAAGATGATCAACGCATTTCGTGACCGCGGATATTGTGCTATTTGTTTTATGGCCAACGGCTAAAATACATGATTACACAGATAGATAAAATTTGCCTATTTTAATTATTATTATTAACGGTTCTTATATAGCGCATATTCAAAACTGCCGTAATGTTCTATGCACTTTACAATACTAAAATAATTATAAATTTAAGTTATGAAAATGACTAAAACAGAAAAAGATACATGTATATTAAAATAAATATTTAAGGAAGAAATAAATAATAACAGCTTGACTAGACATATTATTGACTGTTATGCTAGATTGACTAGATTAAGATATATAGGCCTTTCTAAATAGATACGTTTTAAGTTCTCGTTTGAAAGTTACAATGTTTTTTTTTAATTTCTCAGGGTAATTGGTAAGTCATTCCAGATTTTCGGTGCGGTAGACACAAATGCCTGATCTCCGGCCGATTTGAGCTTTGTTTTAGGGACGGCGAGCAGGTTTTTGTTCGCTGATCGTAGCGAACGCTGATTGTTCAATGGAATGAGTAACTCTCTAAGGTACCGGGGTCCGTTTCCATATAGCACATTGAACGTTATTACTGCGATTTTGTAGTGAATTCGCTCGCGAACGGGCAACCAATGGAGCCTTTTTCGTATGTGACTGACACGATCGAATTTTTTCAACCGAAGCACAATTCTGGCGGCCGCGTTTTGCACGCTTTGCAGCTTGTTGAGAAGTTCACCCGATATTCCAACGAGGAGACTGTTGCAGTAGTCGATGTGCGACATGACGAGGGCTTGACCTAATGCTTTCGTAGCATTTAGAGTAAGGAAAGGATGGATTGCCCTTATGCGTCTGAGATTTGAGTAGCATTTTTTAAGTATGTGCCGGACTTCCATTTTGAGGTTGTTATCAAGCATCACACCTAAATCGCGCACACAATCACTAGCTTTGATGGTATCATTGCCGACTTTAATCTCATGGGAGGACATTTTGGAAAGCTGCGCCTTTGTACCAAATTGAATATATTAGGTCTTATTACCGTTGAGTTTCAACCGGTTTGCCGTCATCCAGTCTGAAACTTGGTTAAGGCAATGCTCAAGCTTTGCCGTTGCGTTCCTTTGCGATTCAGGGCATTTCGGATTCAGCTTGTTGTAGAGTTGACTGTCGTCAGCGGTATAGTGTCGAACGCGGCACTGAGGTCTAAAAGGGTTAAGAGGGTGACTTCCTGTGTATCCATATTGAGAAGGATGTCGTTGGTAACTCGAAGAAGGGCCGTTTCCGTTGAATGACCACAGCGATAAGCCGACTGCAGAGGTTCGTTTAACCCGTTTTCTTCACAGCATCGACTAAGCTGGTCGACAACTACTCTCTCGATGAGTTTCGAAAGAAAAGACAGGTTTGAGATGGGGCGAAAGTTTGAGTATTCCTTGATATTTGTTTTTTTGGGCACAGGAGTAATAATGGCGCGTTTCAATGCTTTGGGCATGTAACCTTTCTCTAAAACGGAGTTCACAATATGCACTAGGATAGGCAAACATTCATCCAAACACTCTTTAAGTAACACAGTAGGCAGAGGGTCTAAGGAGCATGTCTTCGATGGAGAAGCCAAGATGTATTTTCTCAGCTGCTCCGGGGTGAGTGGTGTGAATTCAGTGAATTCTGATGACAGGTAGTTTTCTGATGGTATCAAACAAGGGGCCACCGAAGCAGAATCTAGATCGGCGGAAATGCGGTCGATTTTCTCCTTGAAATATGTAGGCAAATTGTCAGCTAGGACCTTATTGTTTGTAGCCACAGGATAAGGAACATTCGTTTGAGTATTCGCGATTTCTTTCACTATTTTGAATAACTGTTTTTGATTGCCGGAGTTCGAGGTTATTGCTGAGGTATAATAGATTTCTTTCTTTTTACGAAGCAGTTGGTTTGTCTTATGAGCGGCTGCTTTAAGGGACTGCAGGTTTGCTGGGTTTGCGTGTTTGTGATAGGCCCATTCGTGCCGACGTCGCACTTGTTTTGCAGCCTGTAGCTCGCTGTCATACCAAGGGTTTTTGTTTTTGGAGGCTACTTTCTTTGTTTGAATGGGTGCGTGATTGTCTAAAACCGAGCGTAAAGCAATGTCATAGCGTTCGACCAGGCTATCAGGGTCATGCGTGGTTGGTATATCACTCAGTGTTTTTTTTCAAATCTAGCTTAAAATCCTCCATATTTATGTCTTTGAGTTTTCTGAAACGGATTGTTTTTCCCCTGGTAGTATAATACTGAAATCTAAAGCGCACGTTACACCAAAGTGATCCGAGATTAGAAACCCCGGCGTGGGTATGGCGAGAGGTGGGTCGTTTTTGCGTGTGATCACAAGATCAAGAATGTGACCCGACGTGTGGGTGGGGTTTTTTACATGTTGCGATAGGCTAAAAATGTCTAAAATGTTATTGAGTTTTTTTGCATTGTTATCGTTACTGTTGTCAACATGAATGTTGAAATCCCCCGTGATAAAAAGTCTATGTTTATCCAGGCAGACCTGTTCTAACAGGGAAGAAAACTCGGTCATAAAACAGCTGACCGACGTGTTTGGGGGTCTGTATACATTACCTAGTAGAATGTATTCACTACCTGACCTGATTCTGACACACATATGCTCGAACGATTGATATGTTCGTGTATCGACTTGTTTTGGTTCAAATCCACTTCTGCATATCACGGCGACACCGCCCCCTCGTTGTTCAGCACGCGGACAACTTAGACTAGTGTATCCTTGCGGGGTTACTTGATCTAATATGTGAGAATCGTTTTCTTTTATCCAGGTTTCAGTTGCAAAGAAAATATCCAAATTTTGGCTCGTGATGAAATCAAAAACTTCGCAGGTTTTATTGGAGATTGATCGAACATTGGCAATACCAACATTTGCATGGCTATTTGACTTCTTTTGTATCGAGATATCCTGTTTTACCTGTATGAGATTGGATCGATCACTTTGAGTGTCGATTAACTTGATCAAGTCTATTTTCATTCCTTTTTGTTATTAAAGTGCGTATAGGGCGCATACCCCTATTACCGCGGAACGATTGTCGATTTGCATAATGATCTACTTTGCGAACTTGTGAGAGACACATATTGAACTATTTGATTGGATAAATACTTATTAAACTATCGTTAGAATCAAGTATAATTTACACAAAATTCCTAGTATTTTATCCATAAAGTGTCTTTTTTAAATGTTTATTAAAAAGTCCTAAAATATCCAGACTTTATTCCTTAATTATCTAAAATGCATTTCTTGATTGGTTGTGTGTTATTTGTTCTATATGTTCAACAGCTAAAATAAATTATCACACATATAGATAGAATATGCCTCTTTTAATCAATTGCATTTTATTAAACGGTTGTGTGTTATTTGTTCTATATATTCAACTGCTCAAATAAATGATCACACCTATAGATAAAGCATGCCCATTTTAATTAAATACATTTCTTGAATGTTTGTGTGCTATATGTTCTATATGTTCAACGGCTAAAATAAATGTTATATTTGCACATTTTTGTGTCCATTTGAATTAGTTTTGCATATAAAATATAACTCTTGAACATCCTGAACATTTTGAACGCATAACATTGAATATTGTGTCCGTTTGAAATAAGTTGATATAATAAATAGGAATACTGAACATCTTGAACACCCTTGAAAATAAACGAGTCCTGGACATGAATGGCCAACATAGCAATCTCAGGAAAAGTCACTTCAACATCAACTAGTCTGCATCTCATCCGGAGACACTAATAATACCGAGCTTCCACTCCATCAGTGATAAGATAGTAAGTTCCATGTAGGCAACTCCCATTGCTAGCAAGCGAATCAGACTTTGCAGTGGTCTTATTGGTTAAAATGGACTTGGTGTTAACAACGAGTAAGCCCTATTTGTCACTAGAAACTCTGCCATCACCGACGTGGCAACCACTACAAAAAGCACAACTACTTCCCGTATTCTGCGTTTTATCCGGCGACCACAGCCAATACCGAACTTGCACTCCGCCACTTGAAACGTATGCGACAGTAAAACACGTGGTAAAGCCATGTTTACCACTGTATGGTTTGCCACTACCAACGTGGCAACCAAAACGAATTTTGCTTCAACATCCACTACCCTGTAAATCACTCGCCGAACACTGCAAATTCCCAGCTTTTTATCCGTTAGCGACGAAGAAAGTGCTTTCCAAGAAAGCCGTTTCCAATTCTAAGAAGCATACTTGGTTAAGCCAATATGTTACTGTAAAATTTGCTGGGCAACATGGCAAGCTTCAGCAAAGTCACTGCAAAATCACACTGCCAATATCTATCTTACACTCCACCTGTGAAAAGATAGCAAGTTCCAAAAAGGAAATTACTAATGCTATCAAGCATATCATACCTGGCAGTGGTCTACTTGATAACTCGTATTCGGCAGTTCCTAATGCGGTAAAGCCGTGTTTATCCCTCCACAGCTTTGCCACAGCCAATGTTGCAACTACCAGGAATTTCGCTTCGGCATCCACTACTCTGCAAATCGTCAACCGGCCATTGCCAATGCCGAGCTTCACATCCGTTAGCTAAAAGAAAGTGCTTTCAAAGAAGGCCCTTGCCAATGCTAACAGGCATAGCAAACCTGGCACTTGTCTACTTTGTAAGAAATGGGCATGGCAGAAACATACATGGTTAAGCCAATATTTAACTGCAAAGTTCGCTGAGCAACATGGCAACCTTCAGCAAAGTCACTACAAAATCACCTACGTTGAATTCATCAGCCCACCACTGCCAATATCAAGCTTCCAATCCGCAAGTGAAAATATAGCAAGTTTCCCGAAAGGCAACTGCCAATGATATTAAGCATATCATACCTGGCAGTGGTCGTCTTGGTCAAAATGGATTTGGCAGAGAAAATACGTGGTCAGGTCTTCTAGTTATCTAGTGCAAGTTTTACGCTGCCAATGTGACCACAACCAGAAAGGTCATTTCATCAGCCATTACTCTGTAAATTATCCGGCGACAACTGCTTATACCGAAGTTCGAGTTATTCCGCCACTATAAAGAAATATATTACCATACGGGCCACTGGAAACGATAACAATCATATCAGATTTCTGCCCAAATCGAGCTTCCGCCAATGCAAAGATAGCGAGTTCATATTAGACCACTGTCCATGCTTACAAGCATAACAGACCTTGCAGTGGTCAACTTGGTTAAGATGAACTTGGGAATAATAAACTTGTTTAAGTCCTGTATATAACCGCAAAGTATGCCTATGCATACTGCCAGACAATTCTCTGCAAAACATCCGTCGACAACTGCTCATACCGAGTTTCCTCTCCGCCAGTCAAAATATTGCGAGTGCCAAGTAGACCACTCCTAACGCAAACAAGCATATAAAACCTGACAGTGGTCCTCTTGGTTAAGACATGGTCGTTATATCCACATCCACTACTCAGTAAATTATTTGATGATGATAACCAAGCGCAGAGCCACCACTCCTTCAGCAAAAGTATAGCAAAGTCGAAGAGGCCACTAACATTACTAGCAAGGTTATCGGACTTGTTAATGGCGCACTTGGTTGAAATCGACTTGCCACGAGTAAACTTGCCAAATATGCAACTGCCATGCCAAGCTCATAATTAAATTTGACGTTGACAAGTAAGTACTTCATAAGATTTAACATGAATGTTTGTTGAGGACAGGCATCTACAGTCCCAACTATTTGTACATTGTATGATTAATAGATTATGAGTCCTGAATTATATTTTGAATTTCAAAATATATGACAATATTTGTAAAAGCTGTGTAAAAGTTTCTTTTTAGCGCAGTAAATAATTTGAATAACTGTTTATAGATGTTATTACTGTTTTGTTCAAAGGTATTTCAAAGTCAGATCAAATTGCGTAAAATGGTATTCATTATATTTTCTCTGTCAGTGAACCTATTCAGTGGGGTTGTTTCGGCAAATATAATATCTTTTTTAGTTGCTGAGATTTCAGTTCTGTACATATACATCTTATATTTCTAACACTATACGCTCAAGACACTGTTTCTGTGACTATACAGAAAAATGTTTTTTTTTTCACATCACAACAGTTCAATAAGAATTCCAAACTATCTGTATTTTCAATTGTTCATTGAAAAAGTGGGTATATTTATTGACCTAAACGTGATATGATTGTTGTCTTCACGCCATAGCACCTGAACTAATGTGGTAAAACATATATTTTACCCGTTTAAATTAAAATTGACTTGCTTGTAATGAATAAATAATATAATAGTTATACGTTTTTAGATAACATGACCAATAATTTGAAATCGAATGTCATAAATACGATTTAATATATGTCTTTTGCAACTAGATATTTAATTGCAAACATAATAGAATCCGAGAGAAAGATATTGAGCTATATTAAAAGAAAGTTGGATTGAGAGTGATTTGTTCCTAAATATTCCTACCTAGGCTTACAAAGTCAAGATCATTGGGTATTTTATAAAAGGTGATAGTTTCAAAATCAAGTAAAAGGGGCGAAATAATAATCAATTTATATAAAATGAGTTAACCCCATTATATACTTGAAATAAATTGTATCTTACTCTGCAACTGCAACCATTACTTTTCACATCATCTGTCGACCATCGCATCGCAGGGTTCCCGCTTCGCCAATCAAAATATAGCGTTTCCAAAGCGGATTCGCCAATGTAAATAAACCAAATGAAACCGGCAGTGGCAAAATTGATAAAAATGAACTTAGCAGCCCGATCATATTGATCACTGCGGCTGCAAACTACAAGCTCAAAGAATTTAAATATTTGAATATCACTGGTACATAAAGTAAATATCCATTAATTTTATGCATTAGCATCTCCACCTTTGGTATCCGCTATGCAATGAGACATAAAGAGAATTTATTGTCATGCATTCTAGGTACAATTCTCAAACTGTAAATGGCCATTGTAACTTTAAATCAACTACTTTCTGAAGTTTTATTAGGATACGACAAATACTTATGGCCTGAGACCACTATTGTTTTACTTATATAGTTCTTTATAGCATATTTCGTCACTGCACTTTTCACAACAAATTCCGACAAGCAAATCATATATCGCTGCAAAGAACCATCCTAGACTGTTAAAAATATAAAAGTTAAAATATAGGTTGACCGTCTCGTTTTCAAGAAAAAACGGGATTTGTAACGGTACCCTCCGATTTCTCTGTTTTTGTGACCTGGCCTATTTGCTGGCACCAAAATCGACACATATTTTCCTACGCCATTTTTGAAAACTAAAATATGCATTATCTATAATCAAATGCTTATTTTCTAAATAACATTTGTCTACTCTATGCGTATGCAAAGAATCAACCCAAATAATGCATGTTTAGCAGAGATATAGCACATTTATTATGGAACTCGGTTTGCGAATTAACTTCCGGGTCATGGTCAACCAGCGTGATAAGTTTCATAACAAAATAATAAATGGTCTAATTCCTATCAGCGATGTGTTTTTCCTTCAATTTAAAAGATTCTCTAGCATACAAAATGTCAGTTTGTTCGAAAACATAACCCCAAGTTTCAGACGATTTGGTCTAAAGCCCTGGTTGCTATGGCGATTTTTCTCCTCCCCCTCCCATCCTTTTATTGGGTAAATTTCGAGACTTTGGGTTAATAGTTCTTTACGGCAGGCGTGAAATGCCTACTTTTGTGATCTCCAAAGAGGCTGTTATTTAGTTTGAAAACCCATTATTCTTATTCCATGGGCTTACTGTGCCTCT
>LQRL01113735.1:1181-14887 GCA_001703475.1 Hydroides elegans
GTTGCATTGCATTTGCCGTTTTAGAGCTATTAACGCTCAAAGTGTATCTAAGGAACTTGCGGTGCCTTTAGCCTATAATGTATATGGATTGGTCAATAATACGTAAATCTAAAATATATTTTAACATAAAATGAATATACGTGTAAATGTAATATGTTCAAATGAAATTCATTCATTATTCTAAATATATGAATTTCAAATATAAAAAAAAGTTTTGAAAATCATATTTACATATCATGGTTATTCGTGGTTCTTAACCTCGTGACATTTTCATACTTAACCATAAGGTTGTTTTTAACCACTCACCAATTTAAGATTCGGTGTAAAATTATACGTTCTTACAAAACAATGACAACAAACAAAAGGATCGTGACTTTCTCTTGTTTATGTAACTAATTCATGTGAGTGTTGTTAAGTATTGTTATATGAAACATAAGTTAAGGACTAGTTTTAAAAAGTTCACTTTTTATCATTTGATAAAAATAATCTTTTTTTTTTCAAAATATAATCTCGCAAAGTTCATTTCAAGACCATTATTCTTCATTAGAATCTTTTACGTGAGCTCTTATTGTTATATATATTTTTTTATTATACATTCCCGAAAAAAAACCTGCAGTTATTTCATGTTTTAACAAAAAAAACGTAACAGCAGCATTAAAAACTATGTATTTTAATATTTTGGGTTTTTGATATTACTCGACTTATTAAACCTCGAGTTTTACAAACATTATATGAACGCGCCCTTTTTCACATTTCAACCAGTTTGTGTTATTTTCTTGCATATTGCACCATTTTCAAGAAATGAGATATAAAACCTGATTCTGACAGTTGATAAATCCGACACCTGATGTTATCAGCATATCAGACTCGTGTCCTACAACGATTTATTCAAATTAGTATTTTCATTGGTACCTGAAACTTTTTCTTTTACATGTTCATCGTTGCCAGTTTATTTTAGATATGTACAATATTTCAACATTACAATGTACATATTATTTTTTAAGCAAAGAAGTTATAACACAACAGTGGAAATACTTTTTAAAACTTTTAATCACTATTTGATATTAGATGATTCATTATTGACCAGCGTATTTCATGCATTATGATCCTGAAACACATCTATATATCTTTTTTTTTCGACAGAACTATATCAAACGGAACCATTGAGAATTGGAAACAATCCCAAAGGTCAGGAGAGACCGATTTATGTTAAGAACAGGTGCCTGCAAATATTTCTGGGATCACCGCGAATCTAAAAAAAATATAGCAAATCCAACTGTATTGAGTTTAACTATATTTTCTTCTTATTTCGCAGCGATCGCAGAAAATTCCAAAAGCGCCTCTTCTTGCCATAAAGCGAGCAACCAAACTCAAAACTGAGTACTGTTAAACGGGGCACCCGCGAATTTATGTCTTTATTGCAGCCATTTGACAAATGCATCCCACTATGCAGTTGACAGTACCTCTATGGCACTATGGACAAAAAGGACACAGCAGACTAAAAAGACATGTCAACGCCACGTAATAAAACACTGCGCTGCCTTTTGGCTTTACTGCCTACTATTAAGAAGTGTTTTAGTGTCGGCACACGTCTTAACACGTGGACTGAGGGACGAAATCAGAAAGCGGAGATAAATGAAAATAGACATCAACAGAAGAAACAGAAGAAATATAACAATCACAATCTATTAAAAGATAGAGCGGTTTATAATGGTCACTTCGCATCCCACAAACCGTTGAGAAAAAAATGGAGACAACTTAAATAGTTGAAGAAGTCATAACACGTAGTCATGATAAATACATGCTGAACGTATGGCAACAGTCCTATTTATTGGATTTGTCAATGTCTTTACATAACACAATCAAACATCCTCGCTCTCGAAATGTCAGTTCATCTTCAATACTTATTATTACAACAGAAAACGGATATTTCGTCTCATTACGAAAGCAATAACTACGAATTAGTCAATATTTTAAACCAATAATCAGACATGTTTAATTGAATTCTTCACAGTAGGTCAACGGAAATGCGAACGCCATCTTGTTTAACGCCGGAAGCACTATGGCAGCCATACTGGAAACGAGGGTTACGTGCGCACATATTGAAATTGAAGGGGTTTGTGCATAAAGCTAGTAAAACGAAATTTGGTGTTTTGAGACGATTGCAAATATCTTATGAATGACAATTTGTAAAGCTCATTGGTAAAGATGGTCTGTAAAGTTGATAGAAGCGTTCGATGTCATGTGACATGGACCCGTCTTATTATAAACCCGTCTTAATAATACTTAAACTTAAGTTTTCAAATGCACGAAACTCGCCATTTTGACATCAGTAGCGCGTGTGCACCTATTGAGGGAGCGTGCGTTGTTGCTCAAATAACGTCGTTTTATTTTTCCGGCGTTTAATTTTTTCCGGCGTTCCGTGTTTGCTAATTTTCTTTGACGCACACGCGCCGTCACCTTGAGATGGACACGTGTTTTGTGTTCGTTTTCAAGGTGTTTGGAAATGTCACAAAGCTGTCCTTATTCTTTTTGTAAATAAGAAAAACGGATAATTAAGTGATTTGATTTAATCATTAAGGCTGTAACAGTTGATCATGATTTCATTGGTATGTTATATCAGTAATAGCAATATCCTTATCGAAAGGTCAGTCGTGATTTAATGTGATATACAATGTAAAGTAACACTACAATTTTCAAATCAGTCAGTTGATGATTGAGAGCCAGTTCTATAGAACACAATGTCTGTTTTTGTTTATATAATAAGTCAATACAAATTTGATACATTCGTTCTGTTTACTTTCTTATACAGCATTTATCAGAGTATTTTTTCTTTTCAATTTTCGTCTTTTATTTTTATTTTTGTTTTTCAGAATACCATGCTAAAAATATAAAATTGAAATAAATCAATAAATAAACCAAATTATTTGTCACCAAATAAACTAATGTTGTCTATAAAAAAAGAAAGAAAAAATACGTTTCAGATACAACCATGGCAATGCGTATACATGACGAAATATTTATCTCAATATAAATGTTAAAAATTGATAAATTTGCCTATGTTCTGAGTACTGATTCTGCTTTAGTGTCAACCGCTTTACATCCATGGCTTTACAATACTACACATAAGGGGGTTTCTTTATCCGAATTGTGAGAAATATTTATCCGTGGCACTGGAATTTTTTTCTAAATCGCTTATCACAATCATTATAACAGACAAAAGAAAATGTTATAACGTTAATTATTCTAAATTAATGATGTCTAGTTCGCTATATCCATTATATCATTTCAGTTTCAACAAATTATCCGTCACAGTAATGCATAGGATATCACGATATCACATATGGACAGAATAAAAGCTATGAAATTATATCTTTATTACAATGTTTATAGTTCATATAAATAAGTTAAATTTAATTCTTCGATCGCGACGTTAGCCGTTCGATGTCGGATTTACGACTGATGTTTAATATTTACGATAGGGAATATTTATTGAAAAGCGCATAAACATTAATAAAATATATGATACAATAATAATAGAATGCAAGGGTTGGCAGAGAGGGTAGATATATTGGAATTCAACACAGAGAAATTTAATTAAAGTTCAATTAGGTATCACATTATGAAATCTCGCTGTCAGTTTATTACTTTTGGTTTTATAACCCTTCGGATCTTATTCCTTACTTTCAACATGAGTTAAGGAACCCCTCTGGCTAACCCAAACAAAGGGTTATTATAACAAGCCATCGCATATGGTACAATTCGTGATATTCTATCTCATTTGAAGGGGTGCGTCTGAAGTAGTATTCATTTCTCCTCCTATAAATACGCGCTCGATTTTATTAGTTATGAAAGGAAATTAATATATCGTCTTATTACTTTCCCCTTAGATTACCGATAAAGCGCATCTATTACAATAATGCATTCATATGAAAGTGTTAACCGCCTGTAATCGCACAAAAATCGTATATTATTACTTTTTTCGGCCTTTAATAACAACTTGATAATGTCACTTGAAAACAATAATTTGTTTTTTTTATGGCCATGTAAAATGTTTTGGCGCTTTGTATATGGTGTGTTTTTATACATATTTTAAAACATATTACATGTTGAAAGTGTTGACACAAAAACTCACAAGAAGTTAAACGAATGTAACCCATGGAATCTTGGGTAATGGCCACATACACAGGAGAATTCGATTTTCTTTTCTTTTTTACATAATTTTTAGGGCATGCATGGCCATGGATACTTTATGGGGGACTCAAAAAGGATTTTGAGAGTTATACATAACGATATATTGGAAAATCTACATGAGTGACCGATATTATGGACCAAATTAAGAAACCATTTAAAACGCTACTCTACAACTCCAACATATGTTTGAAGCGATTTTCACCTTTTTAAACCAAACTCAGTGATCAATAGTTTTAGATCCATACCTATCATCACATATCTATAATATGAGACGGTGTTTATTTTGTCTATTCAAAAATCACTTTGCCAATAGAAAAACTACAAATATATTTTTCCAAAAGCTCTTTTATCTTTTCTGAACATTTATATGAGCCAATATTAACATGATAGACATACCACAACACTGTTATATTTGAAGGGACCTAAATGCTTATTTATTTATCAATTGATACAAAACTCGAGTAATCGCTGTACAGGTGTTAGAAACCTTCGGGCTTTAACACACAACTCTTAACGAAAGACACAATTGCTTGACAATTCGAGGTATTTCTCTAAAAAGATTGCCGACGTTGTTTAAGTTATTTATCGGTATTTATCGATCCCGAATCGGTGAATGATCTTTGCCAACACGTTGTTATTTGGGCTCTTAAATAAGTTGTAAAGCATTACAAGTTTAGATGTGACAGCTTCGGATAAATCCAGCTCTTGATTGTAGCTTATCCAGCAGCAAACTGAAAGTTGTCAGCAGAAAAACTAATTGCAATAAAGCAGCCGAGCCACGAATATAGATTCTAACATCAAGTTTGAATCATTCTCGCATATAGGGGGGATTAAGAGCCCCCACCCCTGGAATTTGGATTGTGGACCAACGACTTAGGAAATATGAAATGTGTTGGCATGTATAAGACGCTTGACTGTATGGTCAATCCGTAAATGTATCCTTAAAAGCCATTTCCAGACGTTCCAAAACGTTTCCTTCCAACTTGGGGAAATATCCATGATTTGTTTTTCCGTCTCAGTCCTTTAAATGAGATAGGATTTATTTGAAGAGCCCCCGTCGGAATCTGGATTTGGGACCCACGACGTTGGAAATGTCAAGTGACTTCTTAGAGCGGGGTCATTAAGCCCCAAAGGAGCGGTGACAATGGGTGCCCAACACTGGGGAAAAATGCAAGGGGTCTGGATTCAAAGACATTCAATAAAACCGGCGATTTTTTTCATGACAGGTATTACATAGTTTCAAAGTTATGTTGAAAAAAAACACACTTATGTTTAGATTCCAGATATGGAATTTATGCCCTTGAATTTAGAAAATGGGTAGCTAAAGTGCAACGTTGGCAATGGAAATCTCGGTCAAGTCGCAAAACACCAAGTTTTTTTTTCAACTGATACCTCCCGTTGTTGCCCTGTTTATAGTTATTGTACTAATAATGTATATGTTTATTATGAATTCTGGAATGAATCGACGATATAGGAAACTGGCATAAAAATCATGAATAATTCTATCGTCATTAAGGGTGACTTCAACGTCGTCGATACCTGACAAAGTGCACCTTTCAACTTAAACCGTGTTATGAAGACCAACCCGAAACTACTCAAATCAGCTGAGTAAGCCCAGTTGAGTAAAAGCAAGAAATGGGTGCCTCGGGTAATTGCAGATTTTCTGTGAACTTTGATAAGAAAACAAGCTGATTTTCCGCGCTCGTGAGCAGGTAACCTGAAACCTATTGACGGTGTTTTACTCAGGAATGAAGGGATTCCATGCATAAATATGCTTAGTGGGGGTTTTAGATGTCCTGAGAAGATTGGCATAATTGATGTAAATTAAATTGTTAGTCGTTAAGCCACTTAGTTTTGGTTCGTGTATGTTTCAGCAGGAGTACCCGGCGGGCCATTTTTGAAATAGTGTCTTATTTTACTGCATTTGGCCTGAAATGAATTCTTAACTACTTTAAACCTTATGATTATTTGTATTTATCAAATGGTTTTATTCTTAATTTGCCAGCAAGGAACACAAAAAATATCGTGCCAGCAACTTTGAACAAATTTGCCAGGAGAATCAAACATTGATATACAAAAAAGTTTATTTTATTATAAACTCGATTTTAATTTAAACCAACAGCGTTCAAGGCTATTAGAGACATATTTTTTAACTTGTGTTTTATTCGTATAAAATGCCAGGAAAATACGAAATATTTGAAATACAATATTTTATCTATTCTATTCTGTAAAAATGCCAGCAAGATAGATATTTGAAAAGAATAGATATATCACAGAATAAATCACTGGGCACTCCTGTTTCAGTTGATGGATATAAGCATTCGATCTAGTCAAATACAACTTGTCATATAACATGAATCTGGAGTCATGCAGCGTTTTTTTTTTGTTTTAATAACAGTGTAAAAATTAAACGAAATTCATTTGGTATCTTTATGCATATAGGCCATAGTGTCACCACGTCTAAATCAAAATGAACGAACAGAAAAACGAAATATAAGTCGCTTAAAAGAAAAAAAAGGCTTGATGGGTATGGTCGAGTTTTTATTCTGTCGCCGATATGTAATTGTTTCCCCTTGATCATGAATCAGGAGCTTAAATGTTATCGATGAATATATCTGACATATGATTTGTCCATTTGAATCTTATCTGAGTAAATCTCGATTGATGAGCTTTTTGTTTTGAAACATTTACTATGGTAAAGGTAGGGCTATATGTTTGTTAGCGACCTTGACATCTATTAATTCAGACAGACATCAAAGCTGTCATGCAACGAATGGCTGCCGAAATCAATCAACATATATATTTTCAAAACTTATATACAACGCTCTTCTTTCCAAATAATAACATAAATTGCGTTAAGTTCTGTACAGAATGAACTTTTCGCCGTAAAATTTTCGCGCCTAAATATTTACAATTTCAAAATATCATATGTAAACGATTGTTTTCAACTGTTTGTTTATTACTCTATGAAACATTAATGTGTTGTTTATCGCGGCGATTTGAACAAAATATGCAATATCTATGCAACCATCACTTGTAATGCAACCAAACTTTCACACATGATTAACAACATAACATTGATTCATATAAAAATAAACAAACAATATAAAACAATCATTTACATATGATATTTTCAAGTTTTTAATATTTTAGCCCGAAAATTTAACGGCGAAAATTTCATTCTGTACATAGCTTTAGGTTCATTCTAGGTAGATTTGGTAATGGGTTGTCTTTGCGTTTTTTTCTGGACGTCTGTTCGCATTCCGACATCGGATGAACGTCCTTCTTACATTCTACTTCGTTTCGACGTTGTGATAACGTTGTTCCTTTTTTTGTGGATATAAAACACATTATATATACACAAACGGACTATAACTTAGGGCCAAACTAAGCTGAATAGTTATTGAAGAAAATATATAAACCCTATTGAAATTTGAAACAGTGAAAGATATAGTCAAATTAGAAGACTGACTCTATAACTTCAAAGTATCGCTTCTTTATAGTCTCTCATCTTTCAGCATTGCTCGACTATTTGCAAAGGTATCAGAAAAAAGAGAAGGATATATGTCTTTAAGGGTTCCAAAACTTTTGAGTTCGAATGATTAGCTCCAAACAAGCTACGCACTGTCTCGGATGTATTCCATTGTCTCGTTTTATCTCGTTGAAGAATATGTGTGTTCTCACACTTCATTGCATACAGCTGTGTATGTATAATTCGGTAGTGAGCAGTTCCATAAAAATGCGTTAAATCGCTCGTGCTCTTATGCGGACTAATGACGCGTAAAAAATACGTTTCTCCGAATGTCAACAAACTTTGCGGAGTCTTAACTCGTTGAGTGGATTTTTGTCTTTTCTTTACAGTAAATACGATGCATTCCACTGCATATTATTCACTCAAACGGAGTAAAAAGCATACATAGAGTTTAAAAGACAATGTGGAATCCCTTTGGGGGATTTAAATGGAGGTAAATAAGACAATTATGTCGGGTTCCTTTTTTGGGTAATTTTATTCACAAATAAGTTAGGCGTTATTTTTACTTAGAGTGACAATGAATTGTATAGGAATGTTGGCACAGTATTTACATTACCCCTATCTCTCGGCGGTACAACAACATATGCTCCCTGTTTACAGAACAATAACAACAAACATCTTCAACTATACACATATATTTATATTTATATATAACAAAACCTGGATTAGGCCCAAGCTTAAGAGCACAAATCCACAGCACATTACGTGCGCACAATTTAACTGCTTATATAGTTGCTTATATAAGCTCTTTCTCTTTAACCATTTAGATTAGGGTTAAAATGGTTCAACTGCCTAAGCGTACCTTTCACAAGACGGTACGTCGTTTATAAATAAACAACTACTACTGTAATGTCAAAAAGGTGAAAGTGACACAAAAGGGAATAGCCCAAAGCCTTGTTAATCCAGGGCCCAGACATAAATGGGGTTTGGCAGAAATGTTGAACAATGCAAAACGCTTCGGTACAGTTTTTTGTCACCATGAAATATTCTTTAAATTCATTACTGAGTAAATAATAGCATAATTTCGAATTTTGATGTCTTGCCATTTTACACATACAATGTATATTACTACACAGTCAACCATAAACACAAAGATAACTTACCAAAACATGTTCATGAGTCTGTTTCAGCAAATTTTACTATGATTTCTAAATATCAATATTCACATTTTCTTTAAATTCATTTTTGCATAAACAGTATCCATTTCCGAGAGGATGTTACTATTACTTTCAAGCAACAAGCGATGCTTCAATACATCGTCTTCAGTACAAACATACAACAAAGCGCTTTTCACTAACTTTTCAAAAGTAAAAAGAAGAAATCATTTTTTCTATATGTTTTCGTTATCATTCCAATGTTATCTTCATCAATAATACTCCTTATGATCATCAGACATTTTCAAAACCTTCAACCGCTAAATACGAAACTAAAAACAAACACAGTCCGTGTGAAAAACGAGATGTATGATAATAGTATAATAAAAGTATAATAATGACAGGATATGTGATCGTAATATGTCAAAATATTCAAGTCTCCATTTAACAGGAAACAGGCTAGGCTGTTCTAGATAGATCAGAGAAAAATTGCATGGTTGAGGTTTTGAAGTCATTAAGGAAAAAGACGTTCAAAAAGAAGAAAAATTATGATAATAATACAACTTACAGACCCACACGAAACAGAGAAAAGGGAAGGATAATTAAGACATATTTTCACACTAAACTGATCGGTTTCGGTGTATGCTATTTTGTGGTATGTCACATATTTGGATAACATATCTGAGACATAAAAGGCAGTTGTATTCTGTGTATACAGTCACATCCTCTCGACAACTAACTGCATGCAATTTAGGGCTTTATGTGGTGTGGCTCTATACAGTTATTGATGATATTAATGAGTGTTTATTCAAATATAATGTCATACCAAACTGTATCCTTACATCATCATTAACTCCAAAACATAATAACATATATACTTTCGTATATAACATCCGATGCGACTTTGCCAATTATCTTGTTATTTTCATGGACCACCGAAAGTAAACAGGGATTTCTATATAACTGTTACTTCAAAAGACTATGCTATAATAGATAGTACTTCCGTTGCGTGTAACAGTATATATTTCGTTACGATTTATGACAATGCCTTAATATTGTTAATCACTGTTGTTCACGATATTGTGAGAAATGTTATGTAAACGTATTGAAATTCTAGGTAAATGTTAACTGTAAGACATACCCGCGACATTTGACACACTGTGTAACATGGACGCATCAAACTATCATACACTATATCTCAATTACTCTAAAAGAAATGTATGTCAACTTGTTTCTTTTAATTTTATATCCAAACTCATATGGACAATTGTACAGCTGGACGGTTAATGTAGATATTGTTTCCTATATAATGTATACACCTTTATTTCATTTTTCTACACTTTCTAACTAGCGTCAACTATTTACATAATTCTTTACTGGTATCAACAGATTGTTAAGAGAAGTTGGTTACCTATCCAACAAAATAAAGGATGGATTTATCACACATATTATATTCAAAATAACGGTTATTCACATTATCTTACATAATAATCTAAGCAACTAACGTCACACAAAAGCTTTGTTCATTTATATATATTTATAGCACTAGAGATTCAGAGTATATTCATAAATGGCTATGTATTAGTTTCGACCTGATTATGGATTGTTTAAATCATATGAACTTCATGGCTCCACTTTAATCAAACGCCAATCTAGTTTTGGACAAAGATGCATTTTTCCACTGCCAACCTGCCACGCTCGTACGCTACCCAAAACCATCGGGATTGTGTGTAGCTATGGTAACACTTCTTCCGCAAGGGGCAGGGAAGTGACGTCACAAAGGGCCATCATCGCAATCATTGTGGTGTTTTTGCTGCTATCGGAACAAGCAATCGATGTATGAAATAGGTCCTCGTTCGCACATGAAAGTACTCTAGAGTCTATACCATGATTTCAGCCATTTTCATGGCATATTTTGAGTATATAGTGGTAATGTATAAGTCGCCACAGTGAATGACTGGCATCAATTGATTTTCGAAGCACATTGGATTTGAAAAGCAGCCTCCATTCTATTCATAGGTCGGCAACATGACAATTCGAACATAACATTATACACATTCTTTTCCTTTTGTCTTCATAACGGTCATTTTATCAATCCGCAGAAAAATACGAGTTCTGCATGGAATACAGTTTATCAATAGGATTCGCCATATTCACCCCACCATTTCCTCCAGGATTCAATCCCGCGGCTCCCTTTCCCCCAAGTGAATGGTGACAGTTCTGTTGACTAGCTTGGTTCATAAAGACGTCCTCTAATCCCTGTACGGACGCAGCTCCTGGGTTCGAATCCGGAGTGGTAGTTGTGGTGAGATCGGTGTTGTCGAGGAGGGGTGTGCCCTTGGTGGGGGTCTTGGTGCTGGGCTCGGATTCGCAATCTACAACAATAGTGAAAATAGTGTATGAAATATATACATGTAGATGTATATGACAAATATGAACATTAAATGCAAAGTGATACAAGATTGAGGTTTATTTTTAAAGTGTATTTTAAGAGTGGAATAAGATATAAGAGAACACATGCAAAGTTGATTTACGGTGCTGTTACCCGAAAAAAATATAAAAATTAGCATATAATGGTTGGTAAAATATACTTATTAAATGCTTTGATTGAGTGGAATAAAAAAGTAGGGGAAGATACAGAAAGTTGGATACTGTTAAGCGATTGATAGAAATGTCGAAATTGATTTTTCAACAACGATTGTTTTATATTTCAAAACCAGCGGCATCACCCCGGCCTAAATTTTTAATTGTTTATAACATTAAACAAATTAGCACACTATCAAAACATTTCTCTACTAACATATTTTACCGGTTAAATGTTAATTCGTGTTCAGGCAATACTCAATGATTTCTATACATCATTGATAAAACAGCATTCATACTTTTTGTCGTTGATGTATTGAAACTGTCAAACGCGTTCGCGACAGTTAAGGACTTGAAACAAGACTATCTGATCTAATCTTGTATTTTTTTTTAATAATAAACAAAACACATGAACAAAGTAGGATAAGACGGGTAATGATATAGCTCATCGATAAAATGGTTGAATGGCTGAAACAGAGTAGTTCATGGATACCCTTTGAAGCCGTAAGAAAAGAAACAAAGGGGGAACCTTTAAAGAAGGAAATATATGTCGGAGCCACATTCTAAAGAACTAATGGCTGGTGTCAATTGAATGTACTTAACTTTGAGTCAATCAGTTAATGTTAGAGAATGAATTGGCCAGGAAATAAGTGTCCTAAATTTCAATCACATGAAAAATAATAAAAACAAAGAAATGATCGAGCCCTATATCTTGTTTTTGTTTTAACAACAGTTGTGTGACTGTCAATAGACGGCACACTATAAAGAAGCATCGGTCATATCCACTTGACAAAATGCGTCACTGAAACATTTCCAAGAAATGCGACGTCGAACATACGTTGCCACAAATTTGACTTATCCAGAAAAAACGTGTTTGCCATCATATTTTACGTCGACGCGCCTGTATGATGTATCTTATAATATCAGGGACTAATTTGTTTCGTTACTTCAGCTTCTTTGGAGTTAGGACTGAGAAAAAGAAGTAGAGGGACAGTTGGTGGGTGTTTGTCGGCATACGTCCCATGAAGGGCCTTATCACGGCACTCGAGGAGTGTTGACAGTGCGTTGTCAAGGAGGGCTTGGCGAGTTGGAAGGGTTGAGGGAAGGGGATTCAAGGGGAGGGGGGGGGGATTCGTTGCCTTAGATGGGATATGGCTGCTTATGAAACTGTTAATGTTAGAGCTACTTTTATGAAAAAAAAAATGAACATCGAATAAAAAATATATACATCAAATTAAAAACAAGCGATGAATTGATTTATGTATGTTTATTGAATGTAAGAATCAGGAAAATGCTTAAGTTGGGAGTACCACCCCTGAAGGGTATTCTTTCCTCAAAAGAGCTACTTGTATAAGGAGAGCTCTGTGAGATAACAGGAAAAGCGCTAGTATTTATATTAATTACAGCATTTCCGTATATGTTACAATATTCCTGCCCATGTCCCAACTTTATCCCCAATGTGTCCATTTTTCAATATTGAAATAATTGCTCTCTTTATAACTTTTATATTGTTATAGACTGGTGAAAAATCAATAACTGAACGGATGGAGCACATATGTGTGAAAACTTAATTTTGGACGGAATTTGAGATGAAAATTACAAAGGTTTCTTATTTCATTGTCATGTTATGAAGTTAATATATACACATAGATATACATAAAGAGTGTTAATATCAACTGAGTGTGGTCTGAAGGGTTTGTTTTCTTTTAATTGACCATTTCATCCCGACAAGAGAAACGTCAGACATATGTGTGGAAGGCAGTAATTATTGTGTCAACTATGATTGTAATACTCTTTCCGGTAGTTTCAGTTTATGTTGATTTAAAGAATCTAATATGAAAGGTCTGTAATCGTAGTAGTTTTGAAACATTTTGCAGCAATAATCCTCAACTATTACACAAATAGAATAACACCAAGGTTCATTATCTGTCGAGACTGTATCGTTGTTGGATAAACGGTGTACCTGGTAACTTCATGTATTATTTTGCTAAGCCCGTGTGTACGTTTGATTGAAATTGTAAGCCTAATGAAAAACCATGAAAGTAACTCAACGGAAGTTAAAAGTGAGCTGTTATCGTGTGATATTTTGTCTCTTTTGTGATCTCTCATATGTATCAAAACATAAGGCGAAATTAGATCCAAAGCAGTCACAACATATCCCCAAAACTTTCATTATTACATTTTGAGGGGAAAGGGTCAACCATCGACTGTTTTCAAAGTACACACAAGTACGCGAAATGAGTTTTAATATAACGTTTTGAGGGATATCGTTTTTTATCCGAAATATGTTGTGATAACATTAG
>LQRL01113740.1:8118-22406 GCA_001703475.1 Hydroides elegans
GAATTCGAAATCTGTGATGGCGTTGCAAATTGCAATGGAACCATGTTTGAAGATGAAGATTGCGAGAGTAAGTTGATTCAAAATGAATATTTATTATTTTGAGAAAAACAATATTTAATTTTTGATATCTGATATTTATAAAACAATATTCAATTTAAAAAAAACACTATATAAAACCATATTTAATTTTTAATATTTAATGTTTATAAAACCATATTTAATTGATTTTACAATACGTCAAAGAAATATGTGTATGGAATGCTAGATATGCATGATTTTATGTATCATTCTATAGGCATTGCGTAACGATTCGATATAAAATAACCATGAATTTGAAAGTGTTATGAAGTTTGTAGGGTTTCTTTTTGAAGCTTCCAGGGGCTCTTTACGCCTGCGTCTCTGAAATTAATTGCTATAACATAAAATAAAATTGGCAGAATCATTTTCCACTTGGATGACCTTATTGTCTTTTTCAATTTATTCCATTGTGTTTTCTTGACAAAAAAGTGTGCAGTATGAGAAACGGAAGCCCCGTAGATGAGTGGTCGTGTGGCCCTGGGCAGGATCAGCGCTGTCTTCCCTAAGCATGGATTTGCACTTTTTAAAGTCTTTATTTGAAACTATGATATCTATTTTCTTTAAGACTTTGCTCCATGAGAAACGGCAGCCGCGTAGCTGAGTGGTCCTGCGGTCCTGATGATCTCGTTCCACGAAAAATGATTTATTAATATAACCGTTGTGTTTCTTTTTTTCATTATGTAAACATGTTTACATACATATATGTATCATACTTATCGTAAACAGTGTGCAGTATGAGAAACGGCAGCCCCGTAGCTGAGTGGTCGTGTGGCCCTGGGGAGGATCTGCGGTGTCTTCCCAAAGAACTGATATGCAATGGGTTTCACGATTGTGTAAATGGAAAGGACGAAGAGAATTGTGTGAATAAGAGTAAGTATGTTGACATAATATGTGTAGAATTTACTAAATAATAACTAATTAACTATTATTATCTTAGAAATATTTATCTTAAAAGAACATATACTTTCTATTTTTGAACTCATTGATAGGAATGTACTTCATCATACGTTACTATTAATCTCACAAATTTATTCTATCCCAAATACATGGTACATGTTTACGTCAATTATTTAGGTTATGTGATTATTATATATTGTGATGCCATAAAACATATGAAAGCATGAGCGATAATACAAAAATCGGCTCATTGTGCAATCCCTGTGCTTATACCGTCATTTCTTATCTATTACCTTCCTAAGCCTATCAAATCTACCATTTTTAAATGCGGAGATAAGGTTTTGATTTAACCTGCGTTTACTTTTTTCCAAGCCTTACCCTCTGACCAGGTCACATGTCGGGATCTCTATCGCACCTGCATTCCTCTATTGACAAGTGAACAAATCCCGATTTCAGTAGTGGTAAAAATAGAGTTCTGCAGCAAACGATTTTGTTTATATGAAGTCTGCAAGAAATATAAAATAGTGTAAAAGATTCTCCAGGTGATGAAATACAATTGTTGTACGATCTCAATTAGAGATGATTCAAAATAATTTGGTCTCACCTTTTTCTAGCATGTCCGTCAAACCAGTTCACATGCCGCGATCTGAATCGCACCTGCATTCCCCTCACTCAGCGCTGTGACCACGTGACGCATATTTTTTATGCAATTTCGTAAATTTTTCCCTTTAAAAACGGATCCCTTGTATACAAACCTCTCGAATTCTCCCAATTTTGCGCCTTTTTTGCATTATGTGTTTTGCAATTCACATCTCGTGATCACAATGTATAATTGGTTTTGACTCCCACCAATTAGAAAAGTTTCGAAGATCCACAAACCTTTTCTATATTGAAATATTTTGATATATTTGTAGCCTGCCCGTCAAGTCAGTTCACATGCCCCGATCTGAATCGCACCTGCATTCCCCTTCCTCAGCGCTGTGATCACTTTGCACATTTTCCTGTTTCGATTTTGTTAAGTTTGCCCCTTTGAAAAATGTATCCTTTGCCGCAAAAAAAAACCTCCCCATATGTTAAATTGGGTTACAATGCAGCAAAAATGTTAATATTTAAATGTTATACGTATTACAGCATGCCCGTCAAACCATTTACATGCCGCGATCTGAATCGCACCTGCATTCCCCTGACTCAGGCTGTGATCACGTGACGCATCTGTTTTATGCGATTTCGTTAATTTTTCCCTTTGAAAACTGATCCCTTGTATACAAACCTCTCGAATTCTCCCAATTTTGCGCTTTTTTGCAATATGTGTTTTGCAATTCACATCCCGTGATCACAACGAATAATAGGTTTTGACTTCTAGCAATTAGAAAAGTTTCGAAGATCCACAAACCGTTTCTACATTAAAATTTGGTTGATATATTCGTAGCATGCCCGTCAAACCAGTTCACATGCCGCGATCTGAATCGCACCTGCATTCCCCTTTCTCAGCGCTGTGATCACGTGAGCCATTGCCCGGATGCAAGCGATGAAGATGGATGTGGTAAGTAAAAACGGTTTGATTTCAATATGATTTTTAAAAATATATATATTTTAAATTATCACGTTGTACTATATTAATACTTCATGCTTTCGGGAAATACGGGAAATTATTGCCCCGTGAGAGACCGTCCGGGAGGGCCCGAAGGCGAAGCCTGACGGTCTCCCGAGTCGCAATAATTGTCCCGTATTTTACTGAAAACATGAAGTATTATATTTATTATATGCTTTGTTGTGTTGTGTTTTTTGTGTTGTGGCCAAATGTGATATAAAAAACTATAAAATACGGATATAGGCATGCCACCCGGGAGAGTAACGTTAAGAACAAAATGACGCAATAAATGCTGCAGCATATATACATCACCGGGAAAATACGGCTTTTTGAAAGCCCAGTGGCTCGCCTTATGTTTTCTTTATAGAAACAACGTCAAGCATGTAATGACTTGACTGAATGTCTCCGATGAAGTTAGCTGCGATAAGATCGTTTTACTTGTTTCATGAGTTTTTCGTCTTTTTCATTTTGATTATATACTGTGTTTTAAGAGTTGGTTAGAGAATGGATTTGTTTATCGAATTTAATAAAGTCCATACTGCATATGTGTATAATCAAACTTTTGATGCATATACTCAATTACGATAAGCTAAGATATGCTTTTAAACTATTTTTTTTTCGTATATAGTAACAATAGTATATAGTATATAGTAACAATTTACAATAAATGGTAATACATTAAATAGCTTTCAAGCGTTTACTATTTCACTATTGCCTTATATACTATAATCAACATTTCATCTTTTGTTATTTATTTTTTCCAGCTGTTTTGAAAGAACTCAATGACGGCACCACTGTTCCCTTGTGGCTGGACCCCTCCGATGACCAATACAAACCCATTTGTCGAGCACAATGGAGCATAGGAATGGGAGCAAATGACAATCTATGTGCTTATATGGGCTTTGGGTACGTTTCCTTTTAGTAAAAAAAAATGTTAACCCCAAACAAATTGAATTAAATCAAATTGAAACAAAACCACTCACCAATCCTCGCGGTTAATGGCTACAGTCCAAGACTAGCTTCCATTTATTGCTGCGTTTCCAAACACAGCCCATTCTTACTCACTCGACAACGGTCCGTACCATTTCCGCATTACATCAAATATACGCACATAGTTGGTCCTTAGCAAGTCAAAGATACCATGCATCGCGACTTATTGGGCAGTCCTTTCCTTTGCAAAAAATGAGTATAACCTAAAGAGGCTGGCCGCGTCGATTAAGCCCCGAACCATTGCACCACTGGAATCCGTAGTTCACAGTCGTAGAGCTCGCGCATAGTAATCTCAAGTTCCCGTGTTAAAGTTTGCGTGTGTTTTGTCAGACGGAAGTTCCATTGGCTGTCTTCTTGTCATGGAATTCAACTTTCCGTCATTAGAAAGAACATTATAAAACATCTCATTTCATTTCAGGAAAGCAGGTGCGTTCGGTTACGTTGCTAAGGGCCGTGTGCCGGAAGCAAGACAAGGCGTCGTAACCATGGAGAGAACAGTGTTTGGTGACGGGAGGGAGTTATGGGCGATGCGTTATCGAAAGTAGGTCCACCTGTTAAAGTATTAAGTTGATGACATTACTCTGAAAGTGTTATCTAGCACAGATGTGAGGCATATTTAAAGAAAAACTTAATTCATCGAAGCGATTATCTTAGTTCAACATGTATTTGTGATCATCTTATCAACTTGTTTTTATCAAATTAATTCAATATATGATTTTCAATATTGTAGTTTGATGTATAGAGCTGCATCTTAAAGCGATTTCCTAGTTTTTGTTACTACTTTATAAATATCTGACAAAACTATGTATCATTTCATAATCATTAAAAAAGATATAGCTTGTTTCTTTATGTGTATGGACGGATCTGATTTATTCATAAGATATATAAGTGATGTGAAATTAACTGTTAATAAATATTCTTACTTCAGCAACTGCCCGACGAATAACAGACTGCTTTCTCTCGCCTGCAATTTCAATGGTATGTCTTAAGATTCTGAAATAACCTGATTAAAAGTAAATTCAACATGTATCACATACTATGATTACGTATATACGTAAATAATTATGTAAGCTATGCAGTTATAAACGATTTTTAATATGCCAGTTTTTTCATATTTAATGTTCTCCAAATCATGAGCCTGTGATTTGCATTTATATATTATTCAATCGTATAAAGAAAATATAACATTGATCAATGTTCCACTTCGCGTTATTAATAAGCACCAAAACCAGTTTTATTGTTAAAACTTAACAATTAAAAGAGCATAAGAAAGTCACGTAATTAGATTATATAGTGACCGAATAAATGGAAATATGTGATGATACATATCAACTGTAATATTGATTTATCAATGTCCAAATAAAAGCTGAATGCGGTACTCGGGCACCCGAATTCTCTAATAACTACCAACGCATCGTCAACGGAAACGCAGCTCGCAACGGAAGCTGGCCATGGACTGTGGCTGTGTATCGTGGAGATTGGTAAGCGTTTTTACCCTTTTCTTTTTTTTTGGGGGGGGGGGGAGGATGGCTAGAATAAAAGAGAGGGCCTGTTATTATGTTTTATTTTTTTTTGTTCATTTTAGGTAGGGGGCGGCTATTTTTCAGGTGTATTTATTATATGTTGAATATCTTCATCGGATATCTTATACTCAATACAAAATAAGATCAATAACAACGTATGGGAACGGAAACGGAGTTTATTCGAATGTCTCCCTTTTATGTTTGAGGGCATTCACTCGAGCGAGCATGTATTACTTGTACTTAAATTACAGTCCCTATCGCATTCATGATTCATTATTTTTAATGTTAGACAGTAAACTAAGTCTGTCAAAGTACTCGGTCAAATCCATTAATTAAAACATTGTACAGGTGCCTCGGCTAGGCCTCGGAAATGTACAGTATTCTAATTGATTGACTGACCTCGTACTTTATCCTATACATTATCTGTACAATGTAGGTGGCGTTCAGGTGGCGTCCTTATCAACAGTACGTGGGTAGCAACAGTGGCGCATTCGATTTTCGAAGAAAAGAACTTCTCGCGAGAATTCAACGTTGGTTTCGGGGGTGTGGACCTCTTTGGTAGACATAGCGTCGAAGTAGAAGAAATTATTATACACGAGGTACTAAATAACATCAATGACATGTTCACATGTTTAAGGAAAAAGTACTTCACTCTTTATGGCAGGGTCGTAGTCCATGACTAGAAATATGAGATTATTATACAGTAAAAACGTCTCATATACGCAAAGCATGATTCAAAGCATGTCTTAATGCTATGCTACATAATATGATCTTAGCTTTCTATTTGTGAGTGACGTTCACTAGTGCGTTAAATCCACACCGACATGGTCAAATCATAGAGGGAATTATATTTATAAAGATAAACTAATCATACATTTTTGAATCCCACTACAGAGTTTCGACCCCTCAACACGCAAGAACGACATAGCTTTGATCCGATTGGCCGAGCCAATCACCTATGACAACCAAGTGTCACAAGTGTGTCTCCCTAGCAACCGAGATCACGTGTTCGCGGCAGATACGGCTATCGAGTGTTTCGTCACGGGCTGGGGAATGATCGGTATGTGTTTAATGCGATGTAGAGTGATTACAGAACAAATGAATTATAAATGAAACAACTTAATGCCTTCTCGATCAAGCGATGCATAGCAATTTATTTTCTTTATTAAAAACAACTTTTAAACCATAATAACTTTGCAATTTATGTAACATGGCAAAAAAAAACTGTTTATAGTAAGTTAAGATATTGAAAAATAATAAGCCTAATAGTAAAACAACACTTTATAGTTCCTGTCATATTATATGATTATGTTAAAAAAAAACTGAAAAAAAAAGTTACTGAGTTTTATGATAGCACACAAAGAGATTTAAACATACATTCCAAGTGAATTAAAACACACGTATTATAATTTGATGCGTTGTGTTTCCAGACGAGGGAGTCTATTTCCTGAACCATTTGCACGAGGCCCGTATGCATTTAGTCGATGACTCGGTTTGTGAAGCGAATGAATTAATCGCTGAAACGCATTATTATTCGCGCGGCAAAATGCTGTGCGCTGGTTATGAACACGGATTTATCAACACTTGCTTTGTAAGTATATGTATGAATTCGAATATCGAATATCATTACTCATTTGATGATATATGTTGTCGTTTCATATGCCAGACACCTCATTTATCGGTTTGGACGCAGATATTATAGCAGAAACAACTGTCGATGACCTTTCAATTATCCGTAATTGTATTACGGTATCAATTAATCTGGATTAGCGCAATATCAATGTTATTTAATGACATATATGTTTTGCTAATTAAAATATACGATGCCGTTTGATGGATTTTCAATAAATATTTTTGAATATTGCAAAGTGCTAATATTCGTTATTGGTGACTATTATAAAATACCTAGATAATAAGTGATGACGTTGTTACCAGTGCGATAGCGGTGGTCCACTGATATGCCGTGATGAGAACAATATTGAGCCTCGATTAAATATATTGTCGTTTTAAAAATGAAAGTAAAATGCAAATCATCATTTTTTTCTGAAAGGGCGACAGCGGTGGTCCACTGATGTGCCGTGACAAGAACAACGTCTGGACTCTGGCTGGACTCACAAGCTGGAGAGCAATCGAGGACTCAGATTATGGGCCCAGTTGTCTTGGCTACACAGTGTTTACTGAGGTTTGGCAAATATGTCTAATTATTGTAAATGTTCAAGCGGTTCAATATAGGTTCAAAATGTTCAAAAAAAAACTTTGCTATGTACTGAACAGTTGTTTAATCATTCTTAATGATGTTGTATTTAAATGAAAATCATATGCCGAACGTATTAACATTAAGCAAACATAGCGGTAATCTAAATTACATCATTATGAACTTTTGGATATTTTATTTGCGTTAACATTCTAAATTTTGAAATTTATTTAATATGAACATTTTAACTTTGACCGATATGACCAAAGTATATCTTGTTATTTGTATCTTAGACGTCTCTTTTATGATTGAACCAATTCATTTTATTCAAATATTTTGAACTCGGTGACCATAACCTATTCTTGAACATACCTCTGCAGGTCAGAGAGTATGCAGACTGGTTGTCGGAGAGGATGGCGATGCCCGTCAATGCCAGCGAACCGGAAGTCTGTGAGTGTAGTGGAAAATCAATATTTTGTTTTTTTACATGCGATTGAATTAACTTTGAATTATTAGTAAAGCAGTTTTAAAGGTAATGGAATGGACGAGTAATATTTAAAACGGGTCTCACAGTGTATTTTATATTGTCAAATAAATTCTTGTCGGAAAACTGAGCGATGTCGTCAAACTTGTCAAAACTGGCGACATTTATCATTCCTTATTATCTACTTTAAATCTGATGTGAAAAATGTCATAATACACTGTGAGACCCGTTTTTAATATTACTCGTTTGTTTCTATTTTTTAATGGTGTATGTATCATGCTTTATACTCGTTTCAAACTTCTCATGTCAAACGCCAACGCTAAACGTTAACACACAAACCATAAACGCGAAACCCATAAACGCTAAACGTTAAACTATACACTCTAAACGTTACACGCTAAACGCAATGATTGCCCAAATGACTGCCAAAATGTGTGAGTGGCGTATCAAGTGTATCATAATGTATGATTAGCATAACCTCTATATTGCCTTCAAGGCCAAACCGCTAAACGTTAAACGCTAAACCTTAAGGATAATGAGAAGTTAGAACCGCGCGTCACTGTATTGAATAAAGCATTCTAAACAGGCGCAGCTGATGAGTACACATGTGATAACGGAAAGTGCATTCCGGATCGGTGGATCTGCGACTCAGATAACGATTGCGGAGATTGGAGTGACGAGCGGGATTGTGGTAATTGTGATAAGTTTATGTTTGGAGTTTCATTTTGTGAACCATGGTAAGATTTAAAGGTTAGGCATGAAGACTTATAGTGCGTTCAGTGGCCCTTTGCATATGCGTCTGCGGAATCGGATTTGTTATAAACGTAACATATAGCAAACTCAGCAGAATTGATTCCGCTGAGATTACTATATTTAATAATACCAGTTTCAATTACGCATATGCAGACGCAAAGGCCACTAAACGAAACATTATTCATTTTTTTAAAGTTTCGTTTACAGTCAGGGACAATCAGACACTGTATTAACATTGTACGGCCAACGGTACGCGGAATTAATCTTAATTAAATCGCTGCGAAAATATAGATAGTTTAGATTTCGCAGATATTTCGGAATATCACATTTAAACATAATATTTATTAAAGTTTCCGTCATTTCCAGAAAACTGCGCTGACTATGGTATCACATGCGATGCGGACAACAAGTGTATTCCGAACGAGTATCTGTGCGACTACGAGAATGAATGCGAAGATTTGGCTGATGAACTAAACTGCGATTGTGGGTATATTTGGTATTGATGAATTAACAAGTGATTGTATAAAATAAATTGATACATTGATTGTATTGAATATATAAAAAGATATAAATGCACAAAATGTTTAGGTTGATGCGCTCAATTGCGATGGTGAGTATTTGAGTTATCAAACAACTTTGATAAGTCAAACTAGTATCGGCTCAAATTATAAAGAGACCAGTAGGGAAATAAACTGAGATACACAATATTCATGTAACCATTTTTTTTTTAATGTAGGTACAGGTGAAACACGTCGTGCACGGAAATGTTCATTCAAGCGTGCCTTTAAGCTTTATAAGCGTTGGCCTAAATAGGCACCCGTTGCTACGCCTCCTTAAATCAATTTTGTAGTTTTAAAATGCCAGCTTGAGATATAACCTAGTCATTTTGTTTATAAGATAAATTTATATTTTTATTAATGTTACTTTTTCTCAAAAGGTGAGTTCACATGCAATGAGGGCACGTGTTTAAGGCCAGAATGATGGTCACACAAATACAGTAATCATAGGTTTAGTTGTATATTTATTTTTTACGACCGAGTAAGTATCATAGATTATTACATACTTGACGTAAAAAAAATATAAAGAAATGATAGGAGCTGCACGGGAGGTCCGTAGAATGCTGTACGGACCCGGCGCCTTGTTAACACTGATTTTTGAACATTTCAATGTTTAAAACAGCACATTATAACTGATTATGATGAAACAACTTTGAATAAGTAAAGGAATATGTATAGAACGAATTAAAAATTAAATTTAAAAAAAAATGTGCCTGAGCTGGGGATCGAACCGGGGTCCGCAGCGTTCATTGAGCTTTGCGAGAGTCTTTCTATCAAATCATCTCAAAATCAGAAATTATATAATTTTTTATCCGTTTATTGATAGAATGATTAAATTATCATTCAAATTAATGAAATATAAATACATCTGTTGGAAACAAAAGCTTTAATCAAGCAAAATAACAAAATAACCACATATACATCGTAAGGGGAAAAAGAGTAACATCATGCGAGCCAAACGCCTTAACCCCTGAGCTATTCCGCCCTTATCGACTGCGTAGTTAATTTAATATATATAATGCTAGCAAATGTATATAAAAAAGGAAACGCATCATTCGAGTTCCATACACATAGGATTTCATTGCACTCTGGCAGCCGAGTTTAAAATCACCCTTCGGGTTCGTTCAAACTCGGCTGCCATCGTGCAATAAAATCCTATGTGTATGGACCTCTAATGAAGTATTTCCATTCTATTATTCTTTAATTCGCCATTATTTTTGTTTTCTTTTTTCTCAAAAGGTGAATTCACATGCAACGATGGCACGTGTTTAAGGCAAGAATGGTTGTGCGATAATTGGGCGCATTGCCGAGGAGATGCCATGGAGGACGAGGCCTGCGAATGTAAGTTAAGTTTATATTCTTTGTTGTTTATGGTGTATTTACACGGGAGCAAACTAGCCTTCAAACCAACTAAGGTCAATGCGGCACTTAATTTTTCATTTATACTTATCGGCTTCAAACCACTTCAAACCACTTTTAAACCAACTTCAAACCAAAATTGTGTTCAATGCAAGGCATTGCGCATGCATGGTTTTGGTTTGAAGGTTGATTTGAAGGCTGGTTTAAAGACTGGTTTGAAAGCTGGTTTGAAGGATAGTTAAAGAGCGCTTCAAACCAAAATAAATTATAATGATCGCTGCATTGACCTTAGTTGGTTTGAAGTTTGGTTTGAATGCTAGTTTGCTCTCGTGTAAATGCAGCCTTAACAGTCTCAAATGCATGTACGGATATACATATGGGCGAGCGCTACTGGCGCCCCGCTCGGCTAAAACATTTATTGTACTAAAATCATCGACGCCCCGTTTTGCGCTATTATATTCCGTATTCGCGCTCATGTTCAAAATTAACTGTGTCCGCCCCTGAAACAAACCGACATAAAGCAAGTAAATTTGCAATATTCAATAGAACTAATAGATAACAGTTAGCTCGAAGGAATATAAGGATATACTTTATCTCGAAGATGAAAACTTCAGATGGCGAAGGTTATGTGTCCGACACTATAGTATAATCATGCAATAAACACAAATGTTTTTTTATATATGTATTTATTAATGGTATTGTTCTTTAATGTTTACTTACAGTATGCACGGCCCTAAACAGCACCGTCAACGTGACGCCACTGACATGCAGCGGACCCGACGGACGTTGTATCATTCAAGAGTGGATTTGTGACGGGATTCGGGATTGTCCGAACGGGGATGATGAAACACCAGAGATGTGTGACAAAAGTAAGTGAGATTTTTTTAAATTTTAGGTGTATTTATTTGTTAGGATCTGACCACGAAGGAGGCTTCTTCGAGCTTTTTGTTAACAAGCCAACCATGTTTTTCAATGTATTCCTCATGAGAAACTCAAATTCCCCGCTTCGTTTTTGAAATATAGACGCGTTCTGAGTTTCCTATAAGGAATAGACTACATTGATAAAAAGTTACTTTGGACAAAATGTTCAAAAAGAGGTATACGTGTGACACGATCCAAGCGGACGTTGCACCATCCAAGAGTGGATTTGTGACGGGATTCGGGATTGTCCAAATGGAGATGACAAATCATCGTCATGTGCGACAAAATTAAGTGTAAATCACTTTCGAAATCGAATATAATTGTAAAACAATTGATATTTTAGAAAGCGAGTCCATCAATCTTAACAAGCAATGCACACACCCCTCCCCCTACCCCGGTCAATCTATTTTTTTATTGGAGCCCCGGGTTCGAATTTAGCAGGCGCCACCCCAGAATCAGAGATGAACGATCCTATAATGTATTTCGATTCTACTTTTATCAATGCAGCCTGCAACGTTTATCAAATTATGTGCCGTGACGTTGCGCGCAAGTGCATCGACATTAACAAGCAATGTGACGGTTACGTTGATTGCTCAGATAATGTATGCAGCCCCTTTCTATATGTGCTTTATTGGCGCCCCCATACAGGTCGATAATATACCGGATTCGCCCTTGAGAAATCAAACCTGATTATCAAACAAAGTATTTTTACTCAGTGTTGTAATCCTTTATCATGCGTTAACTTTATTTTTACAGCCTTCAACTCGGACCAATTTATGTGCCCAAGGCTTCGCATTCGGTCCATCTTGGGCGGTCTACTCAGTAATTAATATAGCTTATTTTTTCATAATATAAGTATTCCATATTTACTTATTTTTTACAGCCTGCGGCGCTGATCAATTCATGTGCCGGGACGTCTCTCGCGAGTGCATCGAACTCAACAAGCAATGTGACGGCCGCGCTGATTGTTCAGATGGTTCGGATGAAGACAATTGTGGTAAGTTAAAAAACAATATGTTCAATTTAATTAGATAAATATATTTATAAGAAATGGTACACATTAATGAGTAAAAGCAGGGTGTCCATTTTCGATACGTTATTAACATTTATATTTCTTTTATAGTTTTAATTGTCGCGTGCTTTTTTTTCAATTTTCGCTTTGTGATATCTTCATGCATACAAAAACAAACTATCTATTGTAACCCTTTCCAATAGATAAACAAAAATTATAATGAACTAAGACTCTACTCAGTCAAATTATGCGAGAGATTAAATAGTTCCCGATCTTATTTGATCTTGGTATTTGTGTAACTGGCCGTGTTTAAATTTTATTCAAATTAATTCGCTACTCTTAAACAGAAACCCACAGACTGCAATTAAATCAACTTTTGACAGTTGACCAAATTTAAGGGTGTGTTTCCACGGCGGAAAAGGCCAGTGGGTTTTTCTCGTTTATTTCACTATTTTCTTTATAAGATTTTTCACAACCTCCGGAAAAGCTAGCTGTGTTCTATGGAAAAAGTGGTTCCACGGCGGTTTCTCACCCGATTCATAGATGTTTGACATTTAAAGAAATGAATTTACGTTTTTCGATAAAACGCTTCCTGAGTTTCGAAATAACCTGTGAGATTTGTGTTGACTTTCCAACTTTGTAGGTCGTAAAAGGCAACATTTTGATTTGATGTTTGACATTTTGACAAAGTGTTGCCAATTCTTAACCAGACTTTCCGTGTCCTGATTAATCGTATGTGAATTGAACTTTTACATTTTGTGACAGAACGTAAATTTCATTGAATTTTAAATGCAAAAATGCTTGTACGATCACAAAAAAAAAGGTTTGTGAGAAACCGCCGTGGAAACACAAAAAGTGTTTTGCTTTTGTTGCAGAACCGCCGTGGAAACACACCCTTAGTAACACCTTAAACAAATAAATACGGTCCAGTATGTTCCTTGTTGTAGTTATCCTTCGTGAAGTGAACGGTAGGATCTATCGCCCTTCCCATGTGGCTTGATGTTCATGCCTCTATTTATGCCAATTCGACCTTCCTCTATGAACCCGTCTATCCCCTGATCTACCTCCCGAATATAAGACTTATTACAGCTAATTCAACATGAACGTCATATTATATCCCTTTTTGTAGTCATTATTCACGAAGTGAATGGTATCGCACTTCCCATGTGGCTCGATGTCCATGCCTCTGTTTATGCCAATTCGACCTTCCTCAATGAACCCGTCTATCCCCTGATCTCCCTAACGAATATAAAGGCGCGTTCACGCAAAAAGTATCCACCATTTTGCGTGAACAGAGGGGATAAATTGCTATGTTTTATACAAAAGTGGCTTTGAAAATATCGGGTTTCGTGCTTTATTCCGAGCTTTTTCGTTTTTTCGTTTGCGTGAACGCGGCCTAACACTTATTTAACTAATACGCCATATTATGATTATGTCCTTTCTTGTAGTCATTCTTCGTGAAGTGAATGGTATCGCTCTACCGATGTGGCCCAAAACTCATGCCTCCGTTTATGCCAATTCGACCTTTGTTGACGAACCCGCTTATCGCCTGATCTACCTAACGAATATAACACTTATTACAGCTAATACCTCATGTATTATATGCCTTGTTGTAGTCATTCTCCGAGAAGTAAACGGTATCACCCTTCCCATGTGGCTCGATGTTCACGCTTCGGTATTCGCCAATTCGACCTTCCTCGGTGAACCCGTTTATCGCCCAATCTGTAGTGTCACATGGAATGCAGCGGAACTGGACGATCAGACATGCGCGGCCATGGGATTCGGGTATGGAAATATATCACATAAATTATGTTCCCGGGCTCGGATTTAGAGGGGGCGCACGCCACCCTGTTCGCCCTTATATGCAAGACAAAAAATAAATATGCCCCTGCGGTTCAGTCTGATAATTTATGCTGTTAAGACCCCCAC